>RPOG01001440.1:96355-146860 GCA_008086565.1 Thalassoma bifasciatum | reverse complement strand
AGTGAGGGGTGGGGTCAGAGTGGGGGCGGAGTCAGAGTGAGGGGCGGGGTCAGAGCGAGGGGCGGGGTCAGAGCGAGGGGCGGAGTCAGAGTGAGGGGCGGAGTCAGGGTGAGGGGCGGAGTCAGAGCGAGGGGCGGGGTTAGGTGTGTTTAAAGAGCTGCAGACTCTGACTTTACCAACGTGAACTCAGTGAATGTTTTTATCTGAAACTTAATCAAACAAACAAACAAACAAACAAAGATGATGATGAAATTTAAAAAAGTGTAAATTAAAAACGAATTCTCCTAAAACGAGTCCTGGAGTTGTCGCATGCAGAATCTAAAGATTTTCAAACTTACCTGTTTATTTTGCTTCTGTTTGTTTGGTTTATGTTTTTATTATTTTCTGTTGAATCACTGAACTCAGACTCTGAAGTGAAACTCTCTGACAGGTTTTTATGTTTTAATCAGCCGTCACAGAGAGAAGATTTAAAAACATTCCTTTACTTTCTGTCTCATCACTGTTTTTACTCCAATCACCACCAAACCTGAGGGTCTCTCCTGGGCTCTGATTGGTTCACAAACAGGAAGTTCCTCAGGCTGCACAGGTGACCATCAGCCAATCAGATTAGTTCTTTCTGACCCGATGTTTTCAGTGGCTTTAATCTCTGATGTTCAGGATCTGACGCCTTCGATCAAAGATGTTTGGATGTTTGGTTGAAGGAGCTCGGGGTAAAGTCTGATTCTTCATTTGTACAGAAAATATGATGATTGAAAGATTAATGTACAGACTTTTATAATAAACGATTCTATGTACGACACTCGGCTGCTCTCTCTCTCTTCATATCATTTATGGTTATTTATGGTTATTTATTTGCTGCAGGTTTAACCACAGCTGAAACATAAAGAGAATAAAAAAACAAACAGATGTGGAGAAATCTCAGCTCCTGCTCTGAAAAACCAAATTAGTGAATTTTACATAAAGAAAAAAAAAACCTTTTAGATTATGACCTCAGTAAAGTTTAACAGCTTTTTGTGTTGGAAAAACTTAAGTTTTTTATTCCACTGGAAAATGTTGGATCTTATTTGACTTTGGCTCAATCACAAAATATAAAATATGTGAAACAAACAGTGACGGAGTTTTTAAATTAAAAGAGATCCTTTATCTGTGAATTAATTTTATATCATAAACTGTTGATTTCTATTAACTTATTGTTGTAAACTGTCTTGTTTTCATGTTTTACTTTTTGTTTTATTCATTTTATTAGAGGTAGAGTTGCTTTCCAGCATTTTTCTATTTGCTCTTTTATCTCTTCATTGATCCAGTCACCTTTGCAAAGAGACACTAAAAACTAAAATATCTACAAATAATGCTGCTTGATCAGCTTCTAACTTCAAACAAAAAACTTAATACACTAAAAAGTTTCACAGTAAAATACCAGCAGCAGTAATTTTAGTTTTTAAAAAGTCTTTCTTCATTATTTAAGGAGCTGTTGCTTCAGAAAAACTGGTAAAAACTGCAGATTTTAAACCTCACTGACTCGTGTTGAGTCAGAAAAACTGTTGTTGTGTTTTTAACGTTTGCAGATTCACGTGCAGCTGCGTCAGAGTTTCTCAGGAGCTAAAACAGCAGGAAGGAGAAAACCAGGGAGAAGGTCAAAGGTCAGAGCCCGTTACCGTGGAAACAGTGATTCACATTTCAAACAGGGAGAAATAAAAGAGTCGAGTTTAAATAAAAAAACATGATGTTTACATTTATTGAGCAGTCTTTGCAGATGTTAAGGCCGTGGTCGTTACATCACTGAAGCAGCCGCACGAACACTGACAAACACGTCACTGATCTGATTGGTCTGGAGGCGTGGACGCGGCGAGGACACGGCGAGGACGGATCCAGACGTCTGACGCCGTCTCAACGTTTCTCTTCCATCATCTTTGAGGTGTTTGGATGAGCGGCGCCGCCCGCTCGCATCAGGGGCGGAGCCTGAGTCTGTGGGCAGAGCCTGCAGGTACAGTACAGTGAAGGGACAGGTGCACTTTAACTCATCAAGTAATATAATTTATATATTTATACATTTAACTTTCAAATCTGGACCTTTTCTTTTTTTAGAGTCCAGAGAAAAAAAAACGCTACAAACGTGATTCAGAGTTTTGTCTTTGTTTGTTTTTGGTTTGAGAGAAAAACTTAAACCAGAGAAAATCCTGGTTCATGATCTTTGACTCCTTCAGCTCTGACACAGAGATCAGGACCAGGACCAGAACCTCCAGAACCAGGACCAGAACCTCCAGGACCAGGACCAGATCCTCCAGAATCAGGACCTGAACCTCCAGGACCAGACTCCTGCCCCCCCTGAACCGTCTGAGTGCGACCAGCGCCGACACTGAGGCCTGATTGGTTTCTGTAGCTGCCTGAGGAGGAGTCAGAGGAGTCAGAGGAGTCAGAGGAGGAGTCAGAGGAGGAGTCATGTCATAGTGGGAGGAGTCAGGAGTCTTGGTGGAGTCGTGGAGGATCCTGATTGGTGGGTGGGCGGTCACTTGTCCCGGGTCAGAACCATCTCAGTCAGCCTGATCAGAGCGTCTCTCTCGGCCGACGGCCTCAGTCTGCTGATCTGTCTGATCGCCTCCTGACAGTAACGCTGCGCCAGGAAGTTCGTCTGCTGCACGCCATCGCTCTGACGGAACAGGAGAAGAAGAAAAACGATCAGAAACGACATCGAGGACACGACGAACGGACGCCGTGAAACTAAAAACCACAAACCAGCAGAAAATCTTCAAACCTGGAGGACGAACTGCCACGCTCGATCCACGTCTCCTTTAGAGCTGAAACGCCTCATGATCATGGCGTGGAGCTCAGGGAACTACACACACACACACACACACACACACACACACACACACACACACACACACACACACACACACACACACACACACACACACACACACACACACACACACACACACAGAGTTAGAGGTGTGTATAACTCAGCACCTTCTTCTTTTTTTCCCCTCTTCCTCCCTCTTGTTCTCTTTATCTCGTGTTTGTTGGTTCTAATGTTCTGTGTTCTGACCTGTTGGCAGGCGAACAGAACCGGTCCTGTAGCTAAACCCAGTTTCAGATCAGCAGCTGAAGGTTTCCCCAGCTGATTGGCCCCCGACGTGAAGTCTAAGACGTCGTCCACCAGCTGCAGGACAAAAAAAAAAGATTAATGTAAAAACACTTCGAGCTGCGTTTCATGTATGAAACAAAGTTATCATTATAAATATCACTATTATTAATATTTGCCCTTCTTAAACTTTGACATAAACTCATCTGTGATAAAACACAAACATGTTTTTACTCTGATACAGTCAAAATCATTTATAAAATCTGCTGATTTTACTTGATAATGAGGCATAATTTTGCATAAATAACGTCACAAAAGATGTTAAATAAATGTGAGTTTGTTGTAAAAAGTTCACTAAAAAGGAAAAATAAAATATTCAGAAATTTTCCCAGCTTATATTTTCTGAGAGGAATCAGAACAAACTGGTTTGAGTGAATAAAACAAAGTTAAATCTCTATAAGTTGATTTTTTCTGGCTGACCTGGAAAGCGATGCCCACGTTCCTCCCGTACTGATAAGCGATTTCATGGACCTCGGGGTCAGAGTTCACCAGGATGGAAACCTGCACGGACACAGAGAGAGTTTAACGGACAGACGGCGTGGACGCTGCGGCGTGGACGCTGCGGCGTGGACGCTGCGGCGCCGGAGCGTTTCCTCCGCTGACGTGTGAATGTGCAGACAGAACGTACATACTGCTTTACAACTGTTAGCAATCAGACTGGCCGTCTTCTTGAAGGTTTTCTCCAGGTAATGTTTGAAACGCTCGTTCTCGTTCTCTTTGGATCCCAGCTGCATGAACTCACCTGGAGACGGCGCCATCCACAGACGGCGAGAAACGAGAGAAGATGATGAGGTGAAATGATCTGACAGTTCTGCACAAACACTAACGAGCCGGTTCTGGTTCCTCTCACCTCTGACCAGGTCCTCGATCACCTGAGACAGCACCTTAACCACCGTGATGTTCCCGATACGAGCCAACGCCATGGAGGCCGCCGACAGGATGAAGTCTCCGGCTAAGATGGCCTACGGGAAAAAAACACACTCACATCCGTGTTCTCTGAATGTTTACGAAACAGGAAATCAGACTTTAACTCCCCGACCTTTCTTTCCCCCCACTGCTCGTTGATGGTTCTCTTCCCTCGCCGTTTGTCCGAGCCGTCGATGACGTCATCGTGCACCAGGCTGGCGGTGTGGATCATCTCTGAGATCATGGCGATGGCTCTCTGCCCGGGCAGCAGGTCCCTGCAGACGGAGAAACGCTTCAGTTAAAATCATTCTGGGGGGGGGGGCTCTGAGCGCCATGGCGCCGCCGTGTGGCGAGCAGCTGCAGGTTCATCTGAACCATGAGGTCACAGCTCTCACCCCGCTCTGTCACTGTGGATGTTCAACGCCCTCGCCATCAGGACCACGATCATGGGGCGAATCGCTTTCCCTTTACCGTCAAAGTAATAATCACAGAGATCCTTCAGCTCCTCTTTGGACACAAACAGCTCCTGGAAAAAAACACAAATATATAAAAACACTAAATATATAAAAACACTAAATATAAAAATAAAAACAAAATATAAAAATAAAAACAAAATATTTAAAAATAAAAACACTAAATATATAAAAACACAAAATGTAAAAATAAAAACAAAATATAAAAACAAAAACAAAATATTTAAAAATAAAAACACAAAATATAAAAATAAAAACACAAAATATTTAAAAATAAAAACAAAATATTTAAGAATAAAACGTAAAAACATCAAACCTGAGGCTTTGACTGATTGATGTAGAACATGACAAATTAAAAGTAAGAAATATCCAGATAAAAAGGAAATAAAACAGTAAGAAATACCACTCGTGATATTAAAAATTACAAAAGAATTAACATAAAACAGAATATGACAGTTTCATAAATCTGTATTTTCTTCAGTTTTCTCACTCAGTGATAAATTATTTCTTGCTTTAAGTAACAGCTGAGCTGTTTTCTGCTCTAAACGTCTAAAGATCTAAAGAAAAATTAATCTGGATTTAAAAAGAGAGAAATCTGCAGTTTCTTTTCTGCAGAATAAAGAGTTTTTAGTTCAGTCACAAACAACAAGAAATAAACGTCCGACAAACGTCACATGATCAGAAAACTGATCACTGTGTGTGTGTGTGTGTGTGTGTGTGTGTGTGTGTGTGTGTGTGTGTGTGTGTGTGTGTGTGTGTGTGTGTGTGTGTGTGTGTGTGTGTATGTGTGTGTGTGTGTGTGTGTGTGTGTGTGTGTGTGTGTGTGTGTGTGTGTGTGTGTGTGTGTGTGTGTGTGTGTGTGTGTGTGTGTGTGTGTGTGTGTGTGTGTGTGTGTGTGTGTGTGTGTGTGTGTGTGTGTGTGTGTGTGTGTGTGAACCTTTCTGATGTCGTCGTATAAACTCTTTAAATCTTTCTGAGCCAGAGTAAACGGGTCCTTCAGTTTGGCGTCACTGTGGACGTTTCTGCAGCAGCAGAACGACGGCGGCGGCGTTTTGAGGTTCAGGAGACGAGACGTTTTTCTGCAGAGACGGAAAAAAAACAGATTTGATCAGAAACAGTTAGAATAAACTTTTATTAAGGTTCAAAGACGACGACATCAAACACTGTGACTTTAAGTCGTCTGCTGGTTTAAAATAAATAATAAAGTTAAACTCAGAGTCACAAAGTTCAGAGCAATAAAACAACAGTTTACTGAGAAATAATAAAATATTATAACCCTAACCCTAACCCAGGTGACTTTTATTGCTTCAGTGTTTCTCAGAAATAAACCTGATGATTAAAAGACTCACTGCTTTTCTTTAACTCTGAAAGAAAATAAAGAATCTCTGAGTTTCTGAGCGATTCTCATCATTAAAACCTTCATGTTTCTGCTCATTGTGATGAAGAAGAAAAGTGGAAACATTTCTAAGAAAGTTAATTAAGTTTTCTACAAGAATTCATGACCAAATGTGAGTGTAGTTAGAGAATCTGCCTCTAATACTGTTTCAGTCTCAGGTAAAGTTTTCAATCACTCACCTGCTCAGGGAGGAACTGAAGTGTAAACGTGTCAGGTTTGATTCTGACGACCGTCCCTGACAAATAAAAGAGAATTAAATGAGTTTAGATTAATGACTCATGGGTTCACCTGTGATTTCCTCCCTGAAATAAAGAATAAAAACACAGAGTCTGAGTCAGAGGAAGAGTTTAAGCTGCTGGTTGTTGGAACATGTTGGAGTTTTGACGGTTACAGATTTAAGGAAGTAAGGTGGAGAAACAGAGTCAGAGTTTAAAAAGAATGAATGAATAAAAGAATGAATGGATGGTTGAAGCAGGTCTGAGTCTGAATAAAGGGGGGGGGTCCAGTCCTGGAGGTTTTCATGTGTTTGGTCTCAGAGTCCTGGATCCTGAGTGTTGACCTGTTGTTGACCTTTCAGGCTGAAGCTGCAGCTCAGAGCCAACACCCCCCCCTCATTAGACCGGCCCCCCCTCACCACACAGACCCGGTCCCAGCTCCAAAACCCTCAGACCCTGGTCCAGCTCCAGATCAGACCTGGTCCCCCCCTGGTGTCAGACCCCCCTGCCCAGGATCAGACCCCCCCCTGCAGGTCTGAGCTCCAGGAGCTGGATGACCTTCCCGGGTGTGATCAGCCTCCGTGCCCGGCGCTCCGACACTCTCCGCCCGCAGACTCACCTCTGAGCTGGGCCTGGAGCTCCGGAGGCTCCGGGGGCTCAGCGCGGACACGGCCCCGCTGTTCAGGCCCCACAGGCCGGGACAGAGTCCGGCTCCGGGGGCGTTTGTAGTCCAGATCCTGCAGGTTGTAGTCCACCTCCACCACGGGGCCGCCATGTTCAGCAGCAGCGCGTGNTTAGACCGGCCCCCCCTCACCACACAGACCCGGTCCCAGCTCCAAAACCCTCAGACCCTGGTCCAGCTCCAGATCAGACCTGGTCCCCCCCTGGTGTCAGACCCCCCTGCCCAGGATCAGACCCCCCCCTGCAGGTCTGAGCTCCAGGAGCTGGATGACCTTCCCGGGTGTGATCAGCCTCCGTGCCCGGCGCTGCGACTCTCTCCGCCCGCAGACTCACCTCTGAGCTGGGCCTGGAGCTCCGGAGGCTCCGGGGGCTCAGCGCGGACACGGCCCCGCTGTTCAGGCCCCACAGGCCGGGACAGAGTCCGGCTCCGGGGGCGTTTGTAGTCCAGATCCTGCAGGTTGTAGTCCACCTCCACCACGGGGCCGCCATGTTCAGCAGCAGCGCGTGCTTCCGGCAGGTCATATAAGGGGGCGGGGCCGGAAACAGATGTGACGTAAGCACGGCGTAAGGTCATGACGTTTCATAACAAGGAACTCTGCTGCGTTCACTGACTCACCGGGGACTCGGAACTTAGGAAACTGAACATCCCACAGTCAGGGGGAGTGAAGACGTTTGATTTATGTTACGTTACATTAATATCACTTTATATTTAGATATTTTATTTTTTAGATTTCTCATTAAGATATTTTGGTCACATTATTTTTATCTGTCACACGAGCTAAAGTGATGGGAATTTCATGGAAGCCCTAAATGAAAGCTTGGCTTTGTCAAGTTTTTTTCTGTTGGGAAGAAAAGTCAAAATTATGTGAGTTCAAAAATAAAAAAAAAATCGGAATTCGGAGATAAACTGTTGATATTTTGACATGAGGTCGAAAGAATTACTCACCAAAAATTAAAATTTTGAATAAATAAGTCACAGGTTTGAGATAATTGAGCCAAAATCAAGGGGGGGGGGGAGTTAAAACTTCTTTGACTAAATTGAAAGTTTTTTCCGGAATAATTTGACTGTAAAACGACAAAAAAAAGAAAAAAGAAAAAGTTTTAGTTTTTCCCATTCTTTGTGTGTCCATGAACGCACCGTGAGCTGTGGAAACAGCCGAGCATCAGAAACTCTGAAAACTCTGAGAATAAAAACAGAATTAAACTGATATTTAACTCCACAGAGGCAGTGGTAGATATGAGATAAATATATTTATAAGATCGTATTAAGATAATTAATATTCAGCCTCAAATGTTGAAGTTTAAGCCTCTTGTAGCTGAAGCTAAGCTAATGAGCTAACTGATGTAAACAGACTTTATTACAGAATAAGATCATTTACTATAAAGTGATCAACAATAATCTGTGATAAAGGTTACTCTAGTTCAGTTATAGAAGTGTTGATTAACAAAGTTTAATTTATGTATGGCTCTAAAAAACAAAGTTAGGTAAAGTAGAAATTTTCTTTCAAAAACAGTTTTTTATGTTGATGTTTTTACTAAAACAGAGAAATAACAAGAAAAGAGTCAGAACTCAGAAGATTTCTGTTTAAATAATCTCATCAAGCTTAATAGATAAACACAGATACAGATTCACAGAAAGCTTCTCTCTCTCTGTATAAATAAATATAATAAATATAAATAAATGTTCAGTCTCTGTGCTGTTCTCGCTCTGACTGTAGTGACGTCATCATGTGTCACACCTGTTCATGTCCTGGAGGTTTACAACAGACCAGGTCCTGGTCCTGATGGGGTCTGTCCTGGTCCTGATCGGGTCTGTCCTGGTCCTGATGGGGTCTCTCCTGGTCCTGGTCCTGATGGGGTCTCTCCTGGTCCTGATGGGGTCTCTCCTGGTCCTGGTCCTGATGGGGTCTCTCCTGGTCCTGATGGGGTCTCTCCTGGTCCTGGTCCTGATGGGGTCTCTCCTGGTCCTGGTCCTGATGGAGTCTCTCCTGGTCCTGATGGGGTCTGTCCTGGTCCTGATGGGGTCTCTCCTGGTCCTGGTCCTGATGGGGTCTCTCCTGGTCCTGGTCCTGATGGGGTCTGTCGCAGTCCGGACTCCTTCAGGTCCAGGTGGAGTTTCTCAAACCGGACTCAGGATCTGGATCAGTTCAGTCTGTCCTGTGTTAAGCTCATCGGTAAAACTTGCTCTGCTTTTATTTAAGGTTTTATTGATACTTTATTGATGGTTTATTGATGCTTTTATTGATAGTTTATTGATGCATTGATGTTTTTATTTATCCTTTTGTGTCGTGTTGTTGCTCGTCTCTGCAGAATCGTTTCCTCTCGATGAGGTCGATGGAAACTTTGTTCGTACTGTGAAGAACTGCGTCTTCTCCAGGTCCGTCCCCACGCCGCTCAGAGGCCCGTTAAGACTGGCGGCGGTTTCCAAGGTGAGAAACATCATCATCATCATCATCAGCTCAGGTTGATCCAGAATAACTGGATGTTTTTCTCCTCAGGATGTGATTGAAGGAGTTTTAGATCTGGACCTGGCTCTGACTCAGTCTGAGGATTTCCTGAGTTGGGTCAGCGGGCGCCGTCTGCCTCCTGGTTCTGTTCCTCTGGCGCACAGGTACGGAGGTCACCAGGTGAGAAGCATCGTTATAATGGAGCGTAAACAGGTGTAGATTCAGGTGGTGCTGATGTTAACGTGTGTTTGTGAACAGTTTGGCGTGTGGGCGGGTCAGCTGGGCGACGGTCGAGCTCACTCCCTGGGTCACTTCACAAACAGGTGAACATGTTTGATAAAATCACAGGTAAAGTTAAAGTTTAAAGTTTGTTTAAAGTTTGTTTTTAATGAATCTCCTCAGGAAAGGAGAAGTGTGGGAGCTGCAGCTGAAAGGTTCAGGGAAAACTCCTTATTCACGGTAAAAACCTCTGTTAAATGTTTGTGACTTTTTTTTTACCGTCTGCTTCTGAAAGAGAAGTTTACTCTGAGTTTGATGTTGGACTCAGATCTGGAGACGGTCGAGCTGTGATCAGGTCCTCGGTGAGAGAGTTCCTCTGCAGCCACGCCATGTTCGCTCTGGGAGTTCCCACCAGCCGAGCCGCCAGGTCAGACTGAGACGGATTTAAGGATAGTTAAGGATAGTTAAGGATAATTAAGGATGTTTAAGGAGAGTTAAGGATAGTTAAGGATGTTTAAGGAGAGTTAAGGATAGTTAAGGATGTTTAAGGAGAGTTAAGGATAGTTAAGGATAGTTAAGGAGAGTTAAGGATAGTTAAGGATAGTTAAGGATAATTAAGGATGTTTAAGGAGAGTTAAGGATAGTTAAGGATAGTTAAGGAGAGTTAAGGATAGTTAAGGATAATTAAGGATAGTTAAGGATAGTTAAGGATAGTTAAGGGTAGTTAAGGATAGTTAAGGATAGTTAAGGATAGTTAAGGATGTTTAAGGATGTGTAAGGATAGTTAAGGATAGTTAAGAATAGTTAAGGATGTTTAAGGAGAGTTAAGGATAGTTAAGGATAGTTAAGGATAATTAAGGATGTTTAAGGAGAGTTAAGGATAGTTAAGGATAATTAAGGATGGTTAAGGATGTTATTTAAGGTTATTTAAGATTATTTAAGGATGTTTAAGGATAGTTAAGGATAGTTAAGGATAGTTAAGGGTAGTTAAGGATAGTTAAGGATAGTTAAGGATAGTTAAGGATGTTTAAGGATGTGTAAGGATAGTTAAGGATAGTTAAGGATAGTTAAGGATGTTTAAGGAGAGTTAAGGATAGTTAAGGATAGTTAAGGATAATTAAGGATGTTTAAGGAGAGTTAAGGATAGTTAAGGATAATTAAGGATGGTTAAGGATGTTATTTAAGGTTATTTAAGATTATTTAAGGATGTTTAAGGATAGTTAAGGATAGTTAAGGATGTTTAAGGATGTGTAAGGAGAGTTAAGGATAGTTAAGGATAATTAAGGATGGTTAAGGATGTTATTTAAGGTTATTTAAGATTATTTAAGGATAGTTAAGGATAGTTAAGAATAGTTAAGGATGTTTAAGGAGTCAATTCCTATCAATTCCTATCAATTCCTATTAATTCGATGTTTAAGGAGAGTTAAGGATAGTTAAGGATAGTTAAGGAGAGTTAAGGATAGTTAAGGATAATTAAGGATAGTTAAGGATAGTTAAGGATAGTTAAGGGTAGTTAAGGATAGTTAAGGATAGTTAAGGATAGTTAAGGATGTTTAAGGATGTGTAAGGAGAGTTAAGGATAGTTAAGGATAGTTAAGGATGTTTAAGGAGAGTTAAGGATAGTTAAGGATAGTTAAGGAGAGTTAAGGATAGTTAAGGATAATTAAGGATAGTTAAGGATAGTTAAGGATGGTTAAGGATAGTTAAGGATGGTTAAGGATAGTTAAGGATAATTAAGGATAGTTAAGGATGTTTGAGGAGAGTTAAGGATAGTTAAGGAGAGTTAAGGATAGTTAAGGATGTTAAAGGATGTTTAAAGATATTTAAGGATGTTTAAGGATATTTAAGGATGTGCAGTGATGAGAGCAGATCAGTGTTTCCGTCCTGAGTTTGTTTCTTTATAAAAGTTTATCTCTGTCTCAGTCTGGTTTGTTTGTTTCTTTATAAAAGTTTGTCTCTGTCTCAGTCTGGTTTGTTTGTTTCTTGATAAACGTTTGTCTCTGTCTCAGTCTGGTTTGTGTGTTTCTTTATAAACGTTTGTCTCTGTCTCAGTCTGGTGGTCAGTGAGGAGCCGGTCGTCAGGGATCAGTTCTACGATGGAAACGTAAAAACAGAGAGAGGTACGTGTCCTTTTCTTCTCCCTGTCACTTTTGTTTGTTCTCCGTTAATAAACTTTTTCCTTGGTCTCTCCAGGAGCCGTGGTTCTGCGTTTGGCTCCGTCCTGGTTCAGGTTCGGGTCTTTGGAGATCCTGACCCGGAGCGGAGAACTGGATCTGCTCAGGTCAGTTCCTGTTTTCAGTCTGTGGCTTCATTTTCATGTTTTCAGAGAAATAAAACCTGAGGTTCTGTTTGTTTCAGGAAACTGGTGAACTTTGTGATAAATGAACATTTCACTTCAATCGAGCCTGAAGATCCAGATAAAAACACTGTTGTTGCAGGTTTTGTCCCAAACTGGTCTGATGATGAGGGCAGGTACAGGATCAGGGCTCAGGCTCAGGTCGGACACTTCAACCTGGAGAAACTGCTGACGGCTCTGAGTCCACTTCTGTCTGACAAACAACACACACAGTAAAAACAACAACACACACAGTAAAAACAACAACACACACAGTAAAAACAACAACACACACAGTAAAAACAACAACACACACAGTAAAAACAAAAACAACAAAACACACAGTAAAAATAAAAACAACAACACACACAGTAAAAACAACAACACAGTAAAAACAACAACAACACACAGTAAAAACAACAACACACAGTAAAAACAACAACAACACACAGTAAAAACAACAACACAGTAAAAACAACAACACACAGAGTAAAAATAAAAACACCAAAACACACACAGTAAAAACAACAACAACACAGTAATAACAACAACAACACAGTAAAAACAACAACACACACAGTAAAAACAACAACACACAGTAAAAATAACAACACACCGTAAAAACAACAACAACACACAGTAAAAACAGCACACACAGTAAAAACAGCACACACAGTAAAACCAACAGCACACACAGTAAAAACAACAACAACACAGAGTAAAAACAACAACACACAGTAAAAACAACAACAACAACACAGTAAAAACAACAACAACAACAACAACATAAACTCTGCTCTGTGTCCTTGAACTAAACAGTTTTTAATGATGTGATTTCTTTTCTCCTGCAGAGCAAAAACAGTTTTAAAAGGATACGCAGACGTTTATCACTCCAGGTAAAAGTTTCCATCTCTGAGTGAACATCATCAGTGTTTTTGGTGCAGACTAACTCCTGTGTGTGTGTGTTTTTCAGGATCCATCAGCTGTTTAAGGAGAAGCTGGGGATTCTGGGAGATGAAGATGAAGATGGATTCATCATCGCTCTCCTGCTCAAGGTCACTCAGAAAAAAAAAGATTCAAGTTTCTCCTCCTCAGGGATTAAAGTGCACAGATTATTATTCTGCTCCTGGTTCAGTGTGTGTGTGTGTGTGTGTGTGTGTGTGTGTGTGTGTTTTCTCTCTGCAGATGATGGAGGACACACACTCAGACTTCACTTTAACCTTCAGGTTCCTCAGTGAAGCGTCAGAGCAGCAGCTCCTCAGCAGAAACTTTACACAGGTTAAAACTTTACAAACAGCTTTGATTTTTTTATGATTCTCATTTATTTTGGAGTCAAAGTGACCGTACACTGAACCCCCCTCAATAAAAGCCCCCCCCCTCTGTGAGATCCTGATAAAACACCCAAAGATCCTCAAAGACGACAAAGTGGCTTCATAACACAAACATTAATTTACAACTTTATATGATGGAAATATAAATAGTATAGAGAAGAACATTGATCACAGTTAAAGATGTAAAAAGAAAAACTGTCTTTGTTGGGATCTTCAGTTATTCACATATAAGGTCAAAGTTTGGAGATAAAAAGTCAGAATTTCTACTTTTGTTCTCGAAATTTGGACAACTCACTTTATAACTTTGCCCTTTTTTATCTCAGAAGTTTGACTTTTTAATCACAGATTTTTTGGGGGGGGCTTGTCTTGAAACTTTGACTTTTTATCTCAGTAATTTGACGTGTTATGGGCCAAAAAAACTTCCCCAAAGGAGGGAGGAAAGAAAAATGAGGACATGTTTGAGTAAAAGAGAACGTTTGGTCAGTGTGGGGAAACAGGAAAAAGAGTTTATGACATAAACATGACTGAGTTTTTTTTTTTTTTTTACTAATGTGTTTTTTTTAATGGTGTGTGTTTTTTAATGGTGTGTGTTTTAAACGGTGTGTGTGTTTTTTTTTTAATGGTGTGTGTGTTTTTAACGGTGTGTGTGTTTTTTTTTTAATGGTGTGTGTGTTTTTAACGGTGTGTGTTTTTTTTAAATGGTGTGTGTGTTTTTAACGGTGTGTGTTTTTTTTAACGGTGTGTGTGTTTTTAACGGTGTGTGTGTTTTTTCATGGTGTGTGTTTTTTTTTTCAATGGTGTGTGTTTTTAATGGTGTGTGTGTTTTTAACGGTGTGTGTGTTTTTTTTTTAATGGTGTGTGTTTTGGATCAGATGTGGGCTCTGAAAGATTTGTCGTCTCATGAGCTCTTCTCTGATTGGCTGAGCTGGTACCTGCTCCGCCTCCACAGGTAAAAACATGTTTACCTGTTTATTTAAAGCCTCTCGTTACGTTTTTGTTTTTATTAACAAAGAAAATTTTTTCCTCTGTTCAGACAAAAGAAGCACAGAGACGTGGATCGACAGGAGAGAATGAAAAGTGAGAAACTGAATTTATATTTCAGAGTTTTTATCCAGGAGCATCTTTGACAGGTGAACGTGTTTTTCAGGTGTGAATCCTCGTTACGTGCTGAGGAACTGGATGGCTGAGTCTGCCGTCAGGAAAGCTGAGAAAAACGACTTTTCTGAGGTCAGCGAACTCACCATGATGTTGATAAACTCTGTTAGTTTGTCTCTGATTTTTAAATAGTGTCATTGACTCACCTGCCTCCAGGTGGCGCTGCTGCTCAGAGTCCTGTCCTTTATTAAACTGTTTCTCTTTTTAAACAGTTATTTACTCGTCTCGTCCTCCAGGTGGCGCTGTTGCTTAGAGTCCTGTCCTTTATTAAACTGTTTCTCTTTTTAAACAGTTATTTACTCGTCTCGTCCTCCAGGTGGCGCTGTTGCTTAGAGTCCTGTCCTTTATTAAACTGTTTCTCTTTTTAAACAGTTATTTACTCGTCTCGTCCTCCAGGTGGCACTGTTGCTCAGAGTCCTGTCCTCTCCGTTCCTCCTTGATGCAGCTGCGGAGGCGGCCGGGTTCGCAGAGCGAGCTCCTGATTGGTCACAGAGGTTAAAGGTCAGCTGCTCCTCCTGATCTCACCTGGATGAAGACAAAAAAACTCTGAGAGAAATAAATTTATGTCAAACAGAGTCTGAGTTTGTTTCTCTGAGATTATTTTACAGATTCACCTTTAGTGAAACAATAAGAAACAACATTTAATGAAGGTTAAAGTTTTTATTCAGAGAACAGAAACTTTTAACATCTCTAAAACAAATCCAGTGTTTTTTAATATTTACAGCCTCCACAGAAACATCAGGTCATATTTACAATTCTGCTTAAAACAAACAAAGAATTTAATTCATCGATGGAGTTTGATTAACTTTTATCAGTCTGAACATTTACAAACCTGTTTATAAAAACTCTTTAAGATTCTTTACTTTTTACTTTTTCTGAGGAAAAGTTTATAAAACAGTTTTTTTAACAAAGGAACAAAACAACAAGTTCGTCCACTGTCGTTCTGGTTCTGGTTCTGGTTCTGGTTCTGGTGCGGTTAAGTGTTCCCTCTCTTTTTGTTCATGGCCATCATCAGTTCACTCATGAAGTCTCCTCCTCCTCCTCCTCCTCCTCCTCCTCCTCCTCCTCCTCCTCCCTGCAGCGATGGCGTCGTCCTCTTCGGCGGCGCCGGAGGAACCTTCTTCACGGATCCTGACGCTCTCACCGGCGCTCTGGGAGACGCAGCGGCTGGAGGAGGGGGAGGAGGAGGTGGAGGAGGAGGAGCTCCTGCTCCTGTAAACACTGGCTGAGGAGGAGGAGGTGGAGGTAAAAACCCAGGATCAGGAGGTGGAGGAGGCAGAGACTGGTCCATTCCTCTACGACCAGCTGGAGGAGGAGGAGGTGGGGAGGAGTGTAAGGATGGAGGAGGAGGTGGGAGGGAGTTAAAGGATGGAGGAGGAGGAGGGAAGGAGCCAAAGCCAGCAGCAGGAGGAGGAGGAGGTAGGAAGTCTGGGAGATCATCTGAGGAGTCCTCAGGTGGAGCTCCTCCACCTCCTCCCTCCGACAGGTACCGTCCTCCTCCACCTCCCTTCCTCCTCCTCCTCCTCCGGACGACAGAGACTCCTCCACGTCCAAAGGACCTCGAGAAACGACGGTCTCCTCCTCCTCCTCCTCCCTCCTGCCCCAGTCCTCCTCCACCTCCCTCCTTGGGACTCCTACCTCCTCCTCCTCCTCCTCCTCCAGGAGGAGGAGGAGGCGCAGCGTTCCCAAAGTCCTGAGAGTAGAGAGGAGGTTCATCAAACAGGAAGTTTCAGGGTTTCTAAAAGAATAACAGGCTTTTATTGTGAAAGTCTGTACCTGGGGGGCGGGGCCAGGTGCAGGTTTGGGAGCGTGACCGTTGGCCTGAGACGGAGATTTGGCTGAAGGAGGAAAAATGAGAAACATCAAAAACTGATTTAAGTTTAATTCAGGATCAAGTCACAGAGACAACGTTTGTTTTCATTGGTCAACAACAAAGGTCGTCATGGTGATCACTGTCTTTGATGTTGTTGTGTCTTTGTTGTTGTTGTGGTTTCATGTCTCCAGCCTGTGTCGTCATTGTTGTTGTGTTTTGTGTCAGTGTTGATATTTGTTGTTGTGGTTGTTGATGTTGTTGTTGTTGTTGTTGTGGTTGTTGTTGTTGTTGTTGTTGTTGTGGTTGTTGTGGTTGTTGTGGTTGTTGTTGTTGTTGTTGTTGTTGTTGTTGTTGTTGTTGTTGTTGTTGTTGTTTTTGTGGTTGTTGATGTTGTTGTTGTTGTTGTTGTTGTTGTTGTTGTTGTTGTTGTTGTGTGTCGTCTTGTGTTACAGTCTTTTGTCACTCTGTGTGTGTGGTTTCATGTCGTCATGTGTGTTCGTCGTGTTCCTGGTGCGTGGTCGTGTGTGGTCGTGTGTGGTCGTGTGTGTTCGTGTGTGGTGGCGTCTGACCTCTGATGGTTGGCGAAGGCGTGGACTGGTTGGAGCTGGATGGCGTGCTGCGGTTGCTCCACGCCGTGCTGACAGCAGCTTTTTTCTCAGCTGTTTTAAAGTTGTCGTAGAGAGACGCTCCGTACTGACAGAGAAGAAGAACATGATGATGATTATTATCATTATCATTATCATTATCATTATTATTATTATTATTATCATTATTATTATTATTACTATTATTATTATTATTATTATTATTATTATTATCATCATTCCCCGGCGTCAGACGCAGGAAGTGCTCTGACCTTGGCGATGCGTATCCCCGTCACCCAGAGGTTCATGGTCCAGGCGTCGTCACAGCAAAGATATTTGATGTACTGAGACTCTTTCTGGATCTGAGGATGCTGCACAAACAAAAACACACGACAGCAGGTTCAAAAACAGAAACAACTGTTACAGCTCCAATAAATAAAAACACATTTATCTGTTTTTCCTGTTTCTCCAGGTCACATGACCTGATGAAAGAAACTTCCATCATGTCACAGAGCAAAGATTCAGCTTCACTTTTCTTATTTTTTCACTTTCACACTTTAATTTTCAGACCAGTTAAACTCTAAACCAGCTCTTCTTTAAGAGTCCACAGGGGGCGCAGTCAGTCCAGGTTAGAGTTTGACTGTTTCACCCTGTTTATGTTTTATTTTCTGCTCCTGTTTTTGTCTCCAAATATTCTGTTTTATTAAACATGAAACAGTTCGAGAAGCATCATGAAGACAAACAGACGCCTTTTTATTCAGAGACAGTTCTGCTCAAAGGTTTAAATAATTCAGGATCTTTTTCAGAGAATATTAACCACAGTCCTATGATGAAAGGTCCACCATTCCTACTGTGAAACACGGAGGTGGATCACTGATGTTTTGGGGATGTGTGAGCTACAAAGGCTCAGGAAACTTGGTCCAAACTGATGAATGAAGGATGAATGCAGCATGTTATCAGAAAATACTGGAGGAAAATTTACACTCATCAGCCCAGAAGCTGCACATGAGACGTACTTGGACGTTCACACATGACAATGATCCAAAACACAAGGACAAGTGGACCTGCCATTGGCTACAGCAGAATAAAGTGAAGGTTCTGGAGTGGCCATCTCAGTCTCCTGACCTCAATATCATTGAGCCACTCTGGGGAGATCTCAAACCTGCAGTTCATGCAAGACAGAGCAAGAATTTACAGGAACTGGAGGCTTTTTGCCAAGAAGAATGGTCAGTTTTACCATCTGAGAAAATAAAGACCCTCATCCACAACCAGCACAAAAGACTTCAAGCTGTCACTGATGTTAAAGGGGGAAATACACGCTGTTAAGAACTGGGGGAGGGAAACTTTTCATCAGGCTCATTCTGGAAGTTTCTGTTGTTGATTTAAAAAGAGTAAAAGTTTCTGTTTTCATTCATATTCTCTGAAAAAAGGACAAGAAATCATAAATTCTGCCGGGGGTGTAAACTTAGTGAAAACAACTGTATAAACTTTCTGTTCGTCCGTCAACACCAAACACCAAAGTGTCAGTTCTCGCCCTGAGCGAGCGCCTGGTTTTAACATCAGCTCAGACGTGTTTGACAGTTTCAGTGACTTCACTCAGAAACTCTTCATCATCTTCATCACTGTCTAAATGACTCCTCTCTCTCTGTTTTCATGCTCCTGGACTAAACTGTATCTGCTGATTCTGTTTTTTTTTTCTCAGAGCAGATGGAGGAAAAGAAAGACAGCAGACTTTCACATCCCTGAAACAGTGACCACCACCCCATAAAACCAGCTTCATTTCCTCCGTCAGCGTTTCTTCTTCTTTCTTAAAGTCGGCTCTGTAGAAACTCTTAACGCTCCGTCTAACTCTTCTGTTTTAATCAGAAACATGAAGCTTTAAAGCAGCAGAAACGTAAAAAGGAACTTCTGTAAAAGTCTTTTCTCCATCACCGCTCAGATCTAAATGTGATCGTCCGTCTCCTTTCACTTCTTTTGTTCTATTTATTTCATTTCTAGAGCAGCTGTGCAGATCTACTCAGAAACGTTGGTTTGTCTCACCACCAGGTTCCTCTTTATCAGCGCGAACAGAGCGAAGCGTTTCGCCCTCACAGGAAGTTTCACACTCACAGATAATCGTAGAGATAGATGTGTTTTTTCACAGTTGGTCACTGGTATTTGGAGCTGATGTTTTCATCAGACGCTGCTGTGGGAACAAACTGCAGCTTTGAGGAGACGCAGCAAAGTTTCACTCACCTTCAGGACGAAGCAGAAGTCGGTGGGAGCTTTGTATCTGCTCTTAAAGTCTTTTCCATAGTAAACGTTCAGATTATCAAACTGGACGAAGCAGACCAGGTCTCGAGACGACTGAGGAGAGAAGAAGACGACAGCGTGTTAAAGAGAAGATCCACAAACACAAACCTTCATTTCTCTGACTCATTTATCTCTAAAGCCTCATTTCCACTAAAAAGTCCAGTTTGGGTCAGAAAACCTGATTCTGTTTGTGTTTCAGCAGCAAACTTTCTCAGTGTGAACAGGACCCTGATCGTCACAGACGTAAAAGTGTGACGTAACCGAGGGGGAACGAGAGAAGGCAAAACTATAAGAAAGTTTACTTTTTCTTAAACACAAAAACAAAAAGTTGGACAGTTCATCCATCCATCCATTTTCTTAACCGTCTATCCTGCTAATCAGGGTGGTGGGTGGGTGGAGCCTATCCCAGCTGTCATTGGTTGAGAGGGTTCACCCTGGATTGGTCACCAGTCAATCTCAGAGCTGACATAGAGACAAACAACCATTCACACACACACTTACACCTACGGGTAATTTAGAATAATCAGTTAACCTAACGTGTTTTTGGTCTGTGGGAGGAAGCTGGAGAACCCGGAGAGAACCCACACATGCACGGGGAGAACATGCAAACCCCACACAGAAAGGCCAACCATGGCTGAACAGGGAATCAAACCAGCGACCTTCTTGCTGTGAGGCTGGAGCTCTACCTGCTGCTCCACCTGCTGCTCTACCTGCTGCTCTACCTGCTGCTCTACCTGCTGCTCTACCTGCTGCCACCGTGCAGCCAAGGTTCATGTCACTGATTCAGAGACGTGTCCCAGTTTCAGTCAAAGGAAACGCCATAAAATACGAGACAAACCAAACTGAACCAGTGGAAACAAGGTTTAAGACTCTCAGCCTGGTTCTGATGTTTGACCTCTGACTGAGGTTTGACCTCTGACTGAGGTTTGACCTCTGACCTTTGTCTTCCCTTTGGGGACGTAATAAATCCCTGAGGCTCTGAGCTGAAAGAGTCGCTGCTTCCAGGACTTTTTCCCGTCTTCTCTGAGATGCAGCACGGCCTCCAGGTCAGGAACGATGATGGACGAGCCGCAGAAGTTTTCCTGCAGAAAGAGGAAAAGAGAGAAACGCTGAGGAAGAAACTGATGTTTACGAGTCAACGACGTGAAAACGACTTTTCTGTCCAACTGGACCACTTTAAAATCACTTTAAAATCACTTTAAAATCACTTTACATAAGTTTAAATTTCTCCATCACTTTGTTTGGCTTCAGTTCTAACATGATTTTCATTCACTGACTCATTTATGAAGCATTTTCACTTAAATTTCCATCATAATAAACAAACTGATGTTGTCTTAATATGTTCATTATGTGAAATATCATCAGGAAAACACAATTTTAGGACTTTTATTTTTATTGGATAAAATCATCGAACCTGAGAATAATAAGTGAACTGTAAATCTATAATTCTGTCCTTCTTAAACTCTTTATTTAATGACTGATACTTGTTGAACTATCAGTCATGTAAAAGAAAAATATTTATTTTGAGATAAATTACATGCTGTGTCCTTTAAAACACTTTAATCTCTGAACCTTGTTTTTGTATAAATGCATGTTCTCACCACGATCACAATGTTTGAATAACGACTGAATATAAATCCTTATTTTTAGTTGTTGTTTTTTTTAAAAGTCTTGACGCTGATACTCAGGGATGTTTGAGCGACTTTCTTTACCTTCACCAGTAACTCTTTGTCCTTCTCCTTTATTTCTTTGAGCGCTTTCTTGTCTTTCTTCCATAAGTAAAAGTTCTGCAGGAGGAAAAGAGCAGACGTGGTTAATCCACCATCAGAGAAACGTTTTTAACCACAGCTGTGAAGATTTCATCATCGTTTCTTTATCGACTCATAAACTCAAATGTGTCAGAGTCTGAAAAACCTGGATCAGACTCTGATCCTGGATCCTTCTGTTTAATAACAGCAACATTTTAACAACAGGATGAACTTCTGCTCAAAGCTTCAGTTAAAGCAGAAAATACAAAGGAAACAAGAATTTATCAAGAATAACACACAACCACCAAAACTGATGTTTGTGTGAATTAATCATCCACATTAAGTGTTAAAAACATTAATATCTCAGACTGATGTGAGCACTTCTCAAAGTCAGAGACTAAATCAAACTGTTTTCAGACTCTAAGTGAAACTGAGTTTGAGCTTTAGATGGTTAAAAACATCCTGAGGAGGAATAAAATCTTCACTTCTTTAAAAGCCTCAGACTTTTGTTCCTTCAGGGGAAGTTTGGTTTCACTGAACAATAGAAAGGTTTCTGTCCTCAGTTTGTCTAAAGTGAAACTGTTTATTAAAGTGACTCAGTGTTTGAAACAGAGACGAAGAAAAGAAGATTTTCTCTAAATGAGCTGACAAATCAAATTTACTAAAGTCTCTGAGATCCTGAAAGTTTCCTGATTTATCCACAAACACCAAAAGATCCTGAGGCTGTTTATTCTGATTTATTACAGAACGAGGAGAACGAGGAGATCTTCATCATCATCATCTTCATCATCATCATCTTCATCATCATCATCTTCATCATCATCATCATCATCATCATCATCTTCATCATCATCATCATCATCATCTTCATCATCATCATCTTCATCATCATCATCATCATCTTCATTATCTTCATCATCACAGAGACAAACGTTCTCACAGATTCTCCTCCAGCTTTAATGAGCTCAGCTCCACATTTTCTCACAGGTTTCACCTCCACCAGTCAAAGATGACTCATAAATAAATAATGACCAATAAAAAACGATCAGACCGACCTGTGGGTTTTTGAAAACCTCGTTTTTCTGGGCTCGCTCGCTGAAGAGGATTTTGTTCTCGCTGTCTCTGGCCCAGGCCAGCAGAGGCTCCACCAGGTTCTCGTGGTCTTCAAACGTTCGCTCTGACAGAAGAAAAGGAGACGAAGACGTTAGAGAAGTTTCTGTGAGAGTTTAACACCATCAGCTCAGTATGAGCAGGGTCAAACATGTTTCTGTGAGAGTTTAACACCATCAGCTCAGGATGAGCAGGGTCAAACATGTTTCTGTTCCTCTGACCATCCTCATCCATGTTTCTGTCTCTGTAAGGATCAAACTTTAATTAAACTTTCTCTCCTGTCAAACTCTAAATAAACCAGGCTCAGTTCATGGAATTAATAAACTCAGTACTTATTATTATTACTCTCTATTATTGTTAAAACACAAAACAAAAAGCTGTGCAGCTTCACTTTCTCGTCTCTTTGAAAAAGTTAATCAGTCAAACCCAAGAATGGGATCAGGACTTAGTATCAGCTGATTTAACACGATGAGGACGTTCCTGTTTATTGGACTTCCACCAGATCCTGGTCCGGTCCGTCTCTGCTCCTTCATCCAGATCAGGTCTGACAATAAAACCTGTTTTTAATTTATTCAGAAACTGAGCGTGACTTTAATCTTTTTATTCTCTGAGTCTCAGCTGTTTGAGAAATGAAGAAACGTCTCAATAAAACTCAAACCTCCCGTTCAGCTGAAAGGACTATAAGTGGCATTAAACCTCCAAACACATTAAGATCATTTCCTCCTCCACCTGCTCTCGGTCCGCCCACATGGCGCTCACACGGCGCCCACATGGCGCCCACACGGCGCTCACATGGCGCCCACACGGCGCCCACATGGCGAGCAGCAGTTTTCCATCAGGTCCTCAGACTGAAGCGTCTCAATGACAGGATGCAGAGGGAACATTAAGGAAATTACAGCCGGTGTTCAGGTTTGACTATAACCGTCATTAAACGCTTTCAGCAGCTTTGACCACACGCTGCCTTCACCGCCGTGCATGATGGCGAGCACGTGCTGCTGAGGGTTTATGGGACGGCGTGTTGGTAAAGACTGAAGGTTGTTTCTGTCAGAGCTGGGACAGGAGTTTACAGACGTTAAAGTCCTGAAACAGTGACAGACGTTAAAGTCCTGAAACAGTTACAGACGTTAAAGTCCTGAAACAGTTACTGACGTTAAAATCCTGAAACAGTTACAGACGTTTAAGTCCTGAAACAGTTACAGACGTTAAAGTCCTAAAACAGTTACAGACGTTAAAGTCCTGAAACAGTTACAGACGTTAAAGTCCTGAAACAGTTACAGACGTTAAAGTCCTGAGACAGTTACAGACGTTAAAGTCCTGAAACAGTTACAGACGTTTAAGTCCTGAAACAGTTACAGACGTTAAAGTCCTGAAACAGTTACAGACGTTAAAGTCCTGAAACAGTTACAGACGTTAAAGTCCTGAGACAGTTACAGACGTTAAAGTCCTGAAACAGTAAATAATAAATAAATACATTTATATAATTAAGTCCAGTAAATGTTTCTTATTCTAAGGTTGAGACTTGTTATATTTGTTATCACTGTTTCATTTTTAAGACGTAAAGTGAGGAAACAAAGACTCAGCCTCAAATATCAGACACAGAAAATCATGAACCTCAATCATCAGCTCTAAAAACTTTTATCCCTGATCTTTGATTTATGGAGGTTTTATTCTGAAATATCGATTAATGAGCCCGTTAGAAACTGTTCAGAGGATCATAGTTTATTTTTGATGATTTATTGTTGTTTCAACAGCAACAAAGAGGATTATTGGTTCATTAAACTTTAAAAGAAGAAGTTTCCAAAGCCACAGTGAAAAACAAACTCATAAAGTGAAATAATGATTCTCAGTCCTTCAGCTGTGACTCGTTTCCTCAGATGATGAAATAAAAATGTCACAGTGACCACATGAAGCTTCTGCCATTAATTCACTTATTTCATTTTCTGACACGTCAGGACGACTTCACACAGATTTAACCACCAGATCATAAACATAATAAACATAATAATTCTAATAACGGCTGTAAACATAATTAAAGCGGGGGGGGGGCATTTCTGTTTATTGATCTTCTGTAATAATCTAATTCTCTGACACATTTAATTCAGTGTTTTCATCTCTGAGAGACATAATCACCAACATTTACAGAAATTAAAGCTTTAAATAATTCACTCTGTGTATCATGAGTTTATGTTTTATCTGGGTTTAACTTTCTGAAATGAGAGAACAAAAATAAAATCACCTTTTTATCATATTCTCACATTTTCAGATTTATGCAAAGCTCATTTCCACCAGTTTAAAAAAAACAGCTGAAATTTATCTTTGTCCTTATTGAGTCAAAATCTGGAGATAAAAAGTAGAAATAGTGAGATGAGTGAAGGAGGAGCTTTACTTTTAAACACAGGTGTAAAAAGTCTTTTTCATCCACATGTGATGAGGTTCAGAGCTTAAAGGCTCAGTCCGTGTATTTATAGATGTGTGAGCAGAGGAAGTGATGTTGGTCTTTGCTGTAATGTTCAAAAATAACCAAACCTTCCTCTAAACTCATGATCACCATGAATCACACTCTTCCCCCTCATCAGGAGTTTGTTATTTTACCCTTAATGTTTGTGTATCCATCCTCTGCTGAAAGTAGTCCCTCATCAGGAGGTTAAACTGTTACTCTTTATGTTTGTGTATCCATCCTCTGCTGAAAGTAGTCCCTCACAGAGGAAACATCCCTAAGGTTTCAGACTGAGAGGAGGAGAGGAAAGGAGGAGAGGAGGAGAGGAGGAGGAGGAGGAGAGGAGGAGAGGAGGAGAGGAGGAGGAGNGGACGATCGAGCTCATACAGACTCAATTTCCACGACAGAGAAGAAGACTGACAGAAAATTAGACCCACCTGTGTGTGTGTGTGTGTGTGTGTGTGTGTGTGTGTGTGTGTGTGTGTGTGTGTGTGTGTGTGTGTGTGTGTGTGTGTGTGTGTGTGTGTGTGTGTGTGTGTGTGTGTGTATGTGTGTGTGTGTAGTTATAACTCTGTCTGTGGCTCTTTCTTCATGTATCTACAGCTCGTTTCTCTCTTTTATCAGAACATTTTCTGTTTATTCTGCTATAAAACATTAATTCTGTTTGTTGTTTATTGTTTATATAAAACATTAATTCTGTTAATAGTTTATTGTTTTTATAAAACATTAATTCTGTTAATAGTTTATTGTTTTTATAAAACATTAATTCTGTTTGTTGTTTATTGTTTTTATAAAACATGAATTCTGTTTATAGTTTATTGTTTTTATTGGTGTTGTTGACTGTGCTGGACTCTGGCCTGGTGTGGACACAAACACTCACCGAGCTGCAGCTCCTGGTTGGTCTCGCTCAGGCTCCAGTCCACGTTACAGTCACAGTGAGTTTTCTCAAACAGATTATCCAGAACCTCCCTGACGCTCTGACGCTCGTCCACCATCAACGTCTTTGAGCTGCCGTCGTTCAGCAGAACCTTCACCACCAGCTGATCACGCCAACAAACAAACAAACAAACAAACAAACAAACAAACAAACAAACAAAACAAACAAACAAAACAAACAGAGAAAGAGACGCTGAGTCAGTTCAGTTTCTTTACAAACAGAGTTTCTCTCTTTTATCAGATCAGATTCACTCAGACTCAGATTTCCTCCTCATAAAGTTTGAAGTTTGAAGTTTGAAGTTTAAAGTTTAAAGTTTGAAGTTAAAAGTTTAAATTTTAAAGTTTAAAGTTTAAAGTTTAAAGTTTAACGTTTAAAGTTTAAAGTTAAAAGTTCAAAGTTTAAAGTTTAAAGTTTAAAGTTTGAAGTTAAAAGTTTAAAGTTTAAAGTTTGAAGTTTGAAGTTTAAAGTTTAAAGTCTGAAGTTTAAAGTTGGCAGAAGATGAAAATCAGACTTGAGTTTCTCACCTTCTTCACTTTCGCCTCCTTGAGTTTCTCCAGAGCCAGCTTGATTTTGTCGGCTTTCATCTGCGCCTCGATTTCCTCCTGAACAGGAAAACAATCACATGTAATCAGAGTTTGGATTTAATCACAAACAGACGATCATCTGATACAGGAAAGTTTATAATCTGCTCTAAAACCTCAGAGAGAGAGAAACTTCTCTGATCAGGACTCAAAGAGAAAAATCTGACGTGAACATCACAGAAATAATAATTCACTAACTCTCCTCAGCCTGGACCCAAAACATGGAGCTGGAATTCATTAATGTAGTTTAGCAGGAAAACTGTCAGACTCCAGAATAATCCCTCAGCTTTAAAGATTATTTATTCACAACCAAACAAATATAAAAACATCTTCAGACAAACAAATCTTTTTACAACCAGTCAAACATCCTGATAGAAGAAGAAAAAAAAACATTAATCACAGAATGAAACTGTTCACTTTGGTTCAAAGGTGAAGAGTTGGTTTTGATTCAGTTTTAGGTTAAAAGTTTTGAGAGTTTAAAGTTAAAGTTTAAAGTTAGAGAGTTTAAAGTTAGAGAGTTCAAAGTTTAGAGAGTTTAAAGTTAAAGTTTAAAGTTAGAGAGTTTAAAGTTAGAGAGTTCAAAGTTTAGAGAGTTTAAAGTTTAGAGTTTAAAGTTAGAGAGTTCAAAGTTTAGAGAGTTTAAAGTTTAGAGTTTAAAGTTAGAGAGTTTAAAGTTTAGAGAGTTTAAGGTTTGGAGATTGAATCTGCTGAATCTGAAGGATCAGGGCAGAAAAACTTTTCTTTCAGCTGTTTTTTCGTTCAGGTTTAATGAACCTTATGAACCTTAAACAATGAGACATTCAGAGACTCAGTGACAGCAGCTGCTCGTTTCACTGCAGACTTTTTTTTTTTTTATCTTGGTGACGCAACAAAGCTGCTAAAGTAATAACCCCCCCCCCACACCAACCTTTGTTTTGATCCTGTTTCTCTTTTCTTCTGTGTGTGACTTTGTTTCTGTTCCTGATTTAAACTTTATCTCTGAGCCTCAGACTGAACAGAACCTTTGTCTCTAAACTTTGTGGCTGTTTCCTAAAAAGCCTTTAAACCAGAATCAGCTTCTCTTTCTATGAAACTCTGACACAAACTCTGAAACAAACTCTGAAACAAACTCTGACACAAACTCTGAAACAAACTCTGAGACAAACTCTGACACAAACTCTGAAACAAAATCTGAGACAAACTCTGAAACAAACTCTGACAAACTCTGACAAACTCTGAAACAAACTCTGACACAAACTCTGAGACAAACTCTGAGACAAACTCTGAGACAAACTCTGACAAACTCTGAAACAAACTCTGAAACAAACTCTGACACAAACTCTGACACAAACTCTGACACAAACTCTGAGACAAACTCTGAGACAAACTCTGACACAAACTCTGACACAAACTCTGAAACAAACTCTGACACAAACTCTGACACAAACTCTGAAACAAACTCTGACACAAACTCTGACACAAACTCTGAGACAAAATCTGAGACAAACTCTGAAACAAACTCTGACAAACTCTGACACAAACTCTGAAACAAACTCTGAAACAAACTCTGACACAAACTCTGACACAAACTCTGACACAAACTCTGAAACAAACTCTGACACAAACTCTGACACAAACTCTGACACAAACTCTGACACAAACTCTGAAACAAACTCTGACACAAACTCTGACACAAACTCTGAAACAAACTCTGACACAAACTCTGAAACAAACTCTGAGACAAACTCTGACACAAACTCTGAAACAAACTCTGACACAAACTCTGACACAAACTCTGAGACAAAATCTGAGACAAACTCTGAGACAAACTCTCACTTCTCTTACTCTGACCCCGTACAGAGGTCAAAGGTCGTCTCTAGTCTCTGACTCACCATCGTAGGTTTTGCAGACTGAGGAGGAGGAGGTGGGAGGGGGGAGGTGGTGGAGGAGGTGGGCGTGCTGCTGCTGCTGGCGGGCGATGCTGGGGCGGCGGCGGCGTTGGCGGTGCATGTGCTGAGGCCCTGTGGGGGGGCGGGCAGGTCCGATGGCGGCGGTGGCGGTGACACCATCAGGTCCTCGATTTGCGCCGCCAGTTTCTCTTCGGTTGCATTCAGGTCGGCCACAAGGTCGGCCATGAGAGCGTCAAGGTCATTGTCCTCGAGTTCATGAAGAGACTCTGGAGACAAAGTCAGGGTCAGAATCTATGCTCTGTATTTCTATAATTAAAGGTTTTAAACAGTTCTGGAGGCAAAGTCAGAATCTATGCTCTGTATTTCTATAATTAAAGGTTTTAAACAGTTCTGGAGGCAAAGTCAGAATCTATGCTCTGTATTTCTATAATTAAAGGTTTTAAACAGTTCTGGAGACAAAGTCAGAATCTATGCTCTGTATTTCTATGATTAAAGGTTTTAAACAGTTCTGGAGACAAAGTCAGAATCTATGCTCTGTATTTCTATAAAAACTGGAGCTGAACAAACTCCTGTTTCCTCAGAAACTTCCTCTGTGGTTTTTACATCCAGACTCTTTAACCATCAATAAACTCCACAACTTCACTCAAAGTTTCTATACTTGAAAATCATCTCAACTTTAAGTAAAAAACTCACAATTTTACTCAGGATAAAGTTTTAAAGTTCTTACTTCTACAAATACTCGAATATTTAAAAACAGAGTTTCCGACTTTTTTGGGCTGTGACTCAAGTTTCTGGGACCTCAGACACTTTTTGTCCTAAAATTAAACTTTTTTACGATTTTATTCTCTGCATAAATACAGAAAAGTCAGGATTAGTTCACAAAGTGACAATTTTATTTCTCCTGATCATAATTTAAACTTTATTTTAGTTATTCTAAAATTCAAAAAACTTGATTCATCTCTAAGAGACAATAAAGGCACAAAGAGCAGAAAACAAAGTAAAGGACTGAAAATGAACAACACAAAGTTCAATTTACTCTGTAGAGTTAGTCGCCTGATTAAAATGGAAAATTAAAATAGAAATTACTTAAGTACTGAAATACTTAATAACAAAAACTCAAAATGCAGAAAAACTTAATAATAATAAACTAAAAATACTAAAATCCAAGAAGATACTGAAATATTTCATAATAAAATACCAAAACTATTGAAATACTTGATAATGAAACGCTAACATGTTTAAAAATGAAACACTAAAATTACAGAAATAGTTTGTAATAAAATGCTGAAAATACTCAAAAACTAAAATCCATTTGAAAATGAGCAAATATTTGATCAGTTTGAACGTTAGATTTCTTCTTTGTGCTGAATTCAAGTGAAAATAGTTTGAAGATGATTTAATCATTGTTTTCTGTTTTTATTTTACACAGTGTCCCAGCTTCACTGGAGTTTGTGTTTGTAAATAAACATAATAAATATTTTCCTATCAGATTAATTTCTGTGGTTTGTTGTTTTTCCTGCAGCTTGAACCTGATTGGATGAGCCTGATTCTGTAAAGTCAGAGCTGATTGGACGTTAAACCCCCCCTGAGGAAAAGTTCAGTCACCGTTCAGGTCGGTGAAGCCGATGGAGTAGTTCACCTCTTCTTTGGTGCTGGGGGGGGGCAGCGGTTCAGGGGGCAGCGTCTCCTGTCCCAGACTCTGAGAACAAACACAGCAGAAACTTTATTTTCCTGAGAATAAAAACACAAACACACCTGAGAGAGAACAGAAACTGAGTGTTACGGAAGAGAGAGACATGTTCAAAGATTGTTTCTGTGTAAGATTTGATCGTCCAGGTGAAGGGGGGGGGGGGGGGGGGGGGGGGGGAGGGAACAAGGTGTTTCATAAATTTATGAAANTCACTGATCACAGTGTTTCCTAAACTTTAGTAAAACCTAAAACTGAGGCTGTTTTCCAAACCTCCTACTTCCACATGTAGTCTGTAGTGTGACTGTTTTGTTGGACCTGTTTAGTCGTATACTACTCTGGATTTCTGTTTCAGGAAGTGGAGCTGATGGTTTTTTCTAATGTTTAACTTTATCATAAATAAATCCATGAGAACATTTCAGTCATTAATTCACCACATCAATCAGTGGAGAAGTTACAGGAGCAATAAAAGTAGATAAGTTAAATTAGATGTTAATGAGATACAAAGGAAAATAAATAAATGAAATTAAACATGGGAAGGAAGTTGTAATTTTTTTGAGAGTTTTTGTGGTATTTTCATTATTTTTAGTGGTTTATGGAACATTTTTGATTCATTTAGAAAAACAACAAATTCATTTAGAGATTAGAGTCCTGATTTTATCAAATTTGTAAAGGTATAAAAGGTTATTACAGCAAAATCCCCATATTTGATTTTTACTCTTGCACCAAAAGTTATCGTGTATTGAAAATAAATCTGAAACCAACTGACTTTTTATTTTTCCAGCTGGTGTAAAAACTGCGTCCTCATTACCCACGTAGGCTGTTAGTGTAAAATAAAAAGTGATAAATGATTTAGGGGCTTTTATGAATTTGGTAAAAGTAAACAGCTCTTTCATGATGAAGTGAGCAGATTTACCGCTGTTTCTTTCCTGTCACTTCACTTTTATCTCTGGGACCGTTTCACATTTTTGTTGTTGTGTTGTAGTTGAGCTGATTTATTCCAGTAGGTGTCAGTAATTCACCTCAACCTGAGCGCCCCCAAACTGACAAACGCCATTAGCGCCGTGCATTGTGGGAAACAGTACGCCAGGTAGACTGGTCCGTTACAGACTGAGAAATTTTCCCGGATCAGTAGAAACATCCGGGAACTTGTAGTTTACTACAGATCTACCAAGTTTTCACAAACTGATNCTATTGAATTTTAAATCTGTAATTTGATGTTGACTCTTTCATGCAACTGACATAAAAACCAGATTAGATTAAAAAATGCTTCAGATAATTCAGAGACTATGATGCACTCAGACTTTAACTGAGTCTGAAACATGTGAAGGAGGTGAAATGACACCTGTGGAGATATATAATCATGACAGTAACACAGGAGAGAAAACAATAATAAAGGTGTGTGTGTGTGTGTGTGTGTGTGTGTGTGTGTGTGTGTGTGTGTGTGTGTGTGTGTGAGGGAGGAGGTGTGTGAGTCATGATCCACCTGTGTGAGCTCACCTGTGTGAGGAGGTCCATCTCCCCCAGCAGGTCTGAGAACATGGCGTCAATGTCGTCCATCTGTTTACAGAAACACAGAAACAAGAGTCAGACTCAGGCTTAGACTCAGAGTCAGACTCAGGTTTAGACTCAGGTTTAGACTCAGAGTCAGACTCAGGTTTAGACTCAGGTTTAGACTCAGAGTCAGACTCAGGCTTAGACTCAGGTTTAGGGCTCAGGCTTAGACCCAGGTTTAGACTCAGAGTCAGACTCAGGTTTAGACTCAGAGTCAGACTCAGGTTTAGACTCAGAGTCAGACTCAGAGTCAGACTCAGGTTTAGACTCAGAGTCAGACTCAGGTTTAGACTCAGAGTCAGACTCAGGTTTAGACTCAGAGTCAGACTCAGAGTCAGACTCAGAGTCAGACTCAGAGTCAGACTCAGAGTCAGACTCAGGTTTAGACTCAGAGTCAGACTCAGAGTCAGACTCAGAGTCAGACTCAGAGTCAGACTCAGGTTTAGACTCAGAGTCAGACTCAGAGTCAGACTCAGAGTCAGACTCAGAGTCAGACTCAGGTTTAGACTCAGAGTCAGACTCAGAGTCAGACTCTCGTGTATAGTTTCTTGAGCGTAAACAGATCCTCAGTGGTCAGAGGACCGAAGTGTGATCTGCTCTGTAAAAGTCAAACACCTGAGTTTCTCTAACAGCAGATTCTCAGCCTGAGGACATGAATCTTGTGAAACAGCTCAGAGTAAAAAAAGAAGCAGGTATGTTTAACCGTGAGGCGTCTGTTTCTGCTCGGGCGTGTTCAGTCCTGCAGCTCAACCACACTGAAGATTCTCTCTCTCTCTTTACTCTCAGGTCTTTTATTTTGAAGGGTTTGAACCAGAGGTGGCCAAACTTTTTTCAAAAACATCTGATTTTGATCCAGTTAAAGTGACTGAGGTCCAGCAGATCTGACACTTACGCTCGAGTTCTCTGTTCATTTTGAGTGATTCCTGAAAAACTGTCTCTAAATTTAATCAAACATGTTTGTGTCAACATTACAGACCTGAGATAAAACCTCACTTTAACAAAAACATCACATTTTTTATGAATCAGGACTTTAATCTCATTTCCACCAGTTAAAAATATCAAATAAAAACTGGCTCCACTGAGATTTTTTTGTCTTCTTTCTGATATAAAGTCGTAATGTTGAGAGAAAAAGTCAAAGTTATTCCATGAAAATACAAAATTTCAGATTTGTCTCTGAAATCTTGTTTTTTTCTCTTAATTTTGACTTTTCATCTCAAATTTATTCTTGATCGTCTTGAAATTTTTACTCAATGTGGGAAAAAAAAATTCTCAATGAAAACAAGTTTTTATTTTACTTAGCTTGGAAAATGAGTTTCCATCCAACTGCTTTAAAAACATTATAAATGAAAAATTTGGCTCCGAATATTTCTGAACATATAAGTGATATAAGATGCGGCCGTATGATAACAGACTGAGGGCCACGATGGGCCCCGGGGCCTCAGTTTGACCCCCTGAGTTTCACAAACACGACTTTGCTCCAGCTCTGAGTCACAACCTGCAGCTTCTTTCTGCACCGACCGTGTTGAAATCACACACACACACACACACACGCTCACACACACGCTCACACACACGCTCACACACACGCTCACACGCTCACACACACGCTCACGGCGCCTTCACCCTGAACAACAGCCGATGAGCCGGGGTCAAAGGTCGGCGTGTTTAAGGGCTGATTGTTTCAGTTTCAGGCAGAAAAAGTCAGTTTTCCTCCTGTTACTGTGCTCGCTCTGTGCTCCTGTTTTATTTATATTTCTATTATATAATATAATAATATAATAATATAATAATATAATAATATAATAATATAAACTCTAACTCCCTCTTTAAGTCTCAGAGTCAATGTTTGGACGAGCTTCAGTTTTCAGTCCAAACACAGTCGTGTTTTCTCACAGAGTCTGAGCAGCAGCAGTCAGAGAAAGTTCATCCTGAAACAGCAGAAACATTTTTATCTGACTCTGCAGATCCACAGACAGTTTAAAGCCACAGACTCAGAGGAGACGTGTCAGTGCTGAAAGATTCAAGAAAAGTAACAAAAACTCTGTGAAACCGGCTTCATCAACACTTCAGACGCTCACAGCTGAAGATTTAAGTTTCAGTTTCAGGATCTGAGGAAGTTTCTTTAACACGTGAGCTGATGTCAGACTGTAAAGAGGAGATTAAAGAGATTAAAGAGATTAAAGAGATTAAAGAGGGGTCTGTTAACCAATAAAAACACTCTGATCTAAAACAAAGACAAACAAGATCAAGCTCTGACATCGTGCAATCATCACAGAAGAATGCAGGTCGGGCCTCAAACACTAAGGTCTGGCCAATCAGAGAGAAGGGGGTTTGTGGAGCGGGAGCCTTAAAGCGGGGTTATGCTTTTTACACAAACTAGATGTTGACACAGGTGGATTTTCTCTCCTGTTCCATCCAGAACATTTTCTGTTCCTCTGTTCTTCTGCACTTTTAAATCTTTCTTTAGTTTTAATATGACAGGGACCACGAGAGGAGGCTCGTTCATCCAACAAACGCCCCCCGTCCCTTTAAAGATTCACACACGTCAAGTTTAACAAAACCTTAAAGACACAGAAGCTAAAACAAAGAGTTTCAGACAGAAGCTGAAATAAAAGTTTACTGAAACACCAGAGAGAGAAAATAGAGATTTTAATGAACTTTAAATCATGTAAAGAAACTTCAGAGGGACACACTGCAAAATCTGAAATCTAAGCAAGTTATTACGTCTTATTTTTAGTAACATTTATCTTATTTTTCTTGATTTGAGCCACATTTACTAGACCAGATCATAAAAATGTCTTATTTTAAATTTTTTAAAGACAAAAATGAGGTGTAAATTGCTTGTAACAATTCAAAAAAAATCAGCCAATGGGATAAGATAAAAGATTCTTGTTTTAAGACATCTCTCTAATTTCAAGAAACTTCCCGGGTGAATTCGTCTTATCCCATTGGCTGATATTTTGACTTGTTACAAGCAATTTACACCTCATTTTTGTCTTTAAAAAACTTGAAATAAGACATTTTTATGACCTGGTCTGGTGAATGTGGCTCAAATTAAGAACAATAAGACAATTTTTACTACAAATAAGACAGAATGACTTAATTAGATTTCAGTTTTTAAGTGCAGAATCCAGTCTAAAAACCATCATACCCCTCTTTAAGGTTTAAGGACCTGTTTGATGCAGACTGAGCAAAAAGCTGAAAAACATCAACAACTAATATTTTACAATCTCAAACTGATCATTTCAGCTTTTTTCATTGTTTGATAGATTTTAAAGTTCAGATGTTCTGGTAAAGTTTATAAGACAGCGTGAAGCAAACAGACTGTGTTTTTGTTGTGACGTTATTACGCTTTGTTAGGACGTTAATAAAGATGATTTGATGCTGTGTGAGTTTGAGGATCAGTGTGAAGAACACACACATAAACCACATCAGTTCAGTTTTCACAGCAGTTTAATCTCTGATTGAGCTCAGACCTCAGAGTGACCACAGCTCTGATGTTTTTAGATCCAAACATGAATAAATCTCTGAGCCCTCTTCTCTCTGTGTCACAGAAAAACTTTCCTAACTTCATCTTTGCTCTCGTGCCTCCTGCTGTGACGACTCATTAGACGGGAAAATATGATCAGGAACAGAGAAACTGTTTTCACTCAGCTCAGTTTGGATCTGATCACAGAACTCTGGGTACAGGAGACGGAAACATTTGGGTTTAATCAGAACCAGGACATGTGTGTGTGTGTGTGTGTGTGTGTGTGTGTGTGTGTGTGACTGAAGCTGATCCAGGCCTGAGTTCAGTGACATCAAGTGAAAAAGTCTCTGACACTCAGTGAAGCTCAGATCAAAACGTGAAAATTTTCTCTGATTGTTTTATTTCTATGAGCCAGTTATTTCCATCTGACCTGTGTGTGTGTGTGTGTGTGTGTGTGTGTGTGTGTGTGTGTGTGTGTGTGTGTGTGTGTGTGTGTGGGCGTGTCGTGTGTTGAAACGTCCCCGCCCTCTGCCCCACCCAGAAAGAGGAAGTGGTGAGGGCCAAACTTCCTGTTGCGGTGTTGAAACTGCAGAGGAAATGGTGACATGAGCAGCACCTGCAGACTGAAACTGTTTCTTTCTCTCTCTCAAACTCTTCCTGACAAAAACTCTGAGTTTGTGGTTTCAGTCCAGTCCTGACGACGTTATTGATCCAGAGACTGAACATCGATCGTTTCCAGCCCTAAAATCAGCACGAACTCATCATCAGAGCAAATTTCTGCTGTAATGACTCTGTTTTTATTCCATCTGCCTCTTTCCTCTGCTGTCACTTTAATTTAAACCACCACATGAAACTAACACGTCTGAGTAAAACACAGGTTTGATCTGCTACAGCCTCAAACACTGAACAGAACGACAGTAAACAGAGAAATGTCATCAGTTCATGTAGGTTTGTTGTTTCCACATCATCTCTGAGTCTTTAACTCTTCTCGGACCGATCCAAGAAGAAGTTTCTGGACTCTAACAGCTGTTTGTTCAGATAAACTGAGCTGAAAACATCTAAACCTGGAGGATGGTACGTTTTTATTCCCCCTCCCTCCGTCTCTCTGACCCCCCCAGCTTTAGTTTCTCCTAAACATTGTTCTTCTTTGAGCCTGAACTTCTTTTAGCACTAACTCAATCTGCTGTTTCTCATCACCAACAGTTTTAGACTTTTAGAAACCGTCTCTGAGGTTCATTTATGCTCATGGTGAATTAAATATCCAGGTACAGACTGAGGCGTAGTTTGATGACAGGAACACGCCTCTGGATTTAGAAAGATTCTGATTCACTAACACAAACATGTCTGTTACACACATGCAGAGGTGAGTATTAACGTTTACTCTATTACATTTACTTCATTACTTTTTAGATGAATTCAAAAAATTACTCAGTTAAATGGGGATTAATCCGACAGTTGTTTTGTGTATTTACTTATTTCATGTTGGTAGAAATATTATTTTCTTTATCTGTGAATGAGTGTGAAGAGTTTGAGCTGAAGTTGTTTCAGTAACTGAAGGAAACAAACTGTTGTTAAGTGATTATTTCTCTGTGACATCTTTACTCTGAGCTCACTTTCCGGATTCACCTGTGTGTGTGTGTGTGTGTGTGTGTGTGTGTGTGTGAAGAACACACACACACACACACACACACACACACACACACACGCCTTAAACTCTGTCCCTCGCTCTGAAACGTGATTGGTCAGCGTTTTTAAAATCAGACTGAAAAACTCTGGACTGTTTCCAAAACACAAAACAGAGAGAAAATACCAAAATACCAAGATACCACACTGCAACACACACACACACACACACACACACACACACACACACAAAAACACACACACACACACACACACACACACACACACACACACACACACACACATGTTCAGTTTGAGGGTCTGAAATGAAAAGCAGACATTAACAGAAAGAAGCTGAGTGAAGCGTCGAGTTAGTTTATAGGATAGTTTACTATAATGTACAGAAACCTCCTCCTCCTCTCTCTCCTCTTTCTCCTCCTTCTCCTCCTCCTCCTCCTCCTTCTCCTCCTTCTCTCATATATTTATTCTCCTCCTCACAGATGTGTTTACAGGACTGAATGTTCCCTAAAGTCTGAGTGAAGGACGAACCCTGAAAAAGTCGTCTCTGACTTTAATCAGGACCAGGATCAGACCCCCCCCCCCCTTCCTCACCCTTCCTCACCCCCTCCCTAACGCCCCCCCGATCATTTTCCTTAAACACATCAAACCCTCTGGACCTGACTCATGGTATAAACTTTCTAAATCAGTGGTTCACAAACTCTTCCAGCCCAGTTTTTAGCCTCAGAAATGTTTGTCACCTTTGACCCCGTAAATATGGAGGCATCATGTTAGCACCATATTAGAGCCATGTTAGCACCACGTTAGCGCCATGTTAAGACCATATTAGTGCCATGTTAGCGCCATGTTAAGACCAGATTTATAACAATGACCCTTCATGTAACTTTAAAGAAAATGTAAGAAACTGAAAATGTTCTAACTCTTTTTTCTCCTCCTTCACTTTGTTTCCTCATGTTCAGCTTCAGCCCCTCACAGCTGTTTAACAGAGCTACAGCTTTAAAGTTTTACCCAGAATGCCTTTGGGATTTACAACCCTTATTTATTCTGCTCATTTAACCAGGCTGCTCCTATCCAGATTAAAATCCTGTTCTTTAGTGGAGACCTGACTGAGACAGTTACAGCTACAGTTACCGTGACAACAGAAGGAACATTTCTGTACATCGATCCAGGTCGTCTAAAGTCTACGGCAAACACAGTTATTATTCAGAGTTACTTATTTGATTTAAAGTTTTCAGGTCAGTTGAAATAGTGAGGATATAAAGATGCACCATATTCTGAATTTCCTGTTTAATTAAGATATTCAAAGCTAATATGACAGTTTTTGTTATAAAAGCAGACAAAGCTGATATTCATTTAACTGTAAATAAAAAACGGTAATTAAAGGCTGTATTTAAAGTCTATTGAAGGTGTTAATGGTAATAATTGAGTCAAAGTCTGGTAAATAATGATGTTTTCTGCAGAACTCTTTGCTTTGTCACTTTTTTAAAGGTGTTTCATCTGAATATTCTAGGAAAATATATCAGGGGGAAACTCAGTGTTACCATGATGTTTTAGTATGAATCAGGATATTTCACTCTAATTCTACAGTTTTTGTTCTTCAGCCGTAGCTGACAGTCATTTATGTTTCATGTTTTCCAGTCGACACAAAAACTCCTCTGAACATGACTCAGTGAATAATCTTTCCTCCTATCTGGAGGTTTTTTGGTGAACAAATAAAAAAATAACCTCCTTCAGCTCCTGGTTTCTACTCCACCGTCACAAACTGACACTTACAGTGAGTTTTTAAAGAAACCAACATATTAAAGTGTCTGATTTATGTATTTAAAAAGATTAAATGTTCCTTTAAGCGTGAAGAAACTGAGCTTTAATAACAGAAACAGAAAAATCTGAAACTGGAGTCGAGTCAAAGCTTTTCTGAGAGAAACAAGAACAAACATGAGTGAACTCACTCTGAGCCAATGAAAGTTCAACTAATAACCCTCTTATCACACACACACACCTTATCACACACACACACACACACACACACACACACACACACACACACACACACACACACAGATCAACGGTGAGTTTAAAGACAGAGTGTTTCAGCGAGGAGGCTCAGAATCAGAGAAACTGTCAAAGGACGGAAAAGTTTTCAGTCAGCAAAACAAAAAGAGTCAGAGACTGAACACAGGTGGACTCACCTTTGGAGGGTGAGACAGAAACTCACCTTTGGAGGGTGAGACAGAGAAACTCACCTTTAGAGGGTGAGACAGAGAAACTCACCTTTAGAGGGTGAGACAGGGGAGAAACTCACCTTTAGAGGGTGAGACAGAAACTCACCTTTAGAGGGTGAGACAGAAACTCACCTTTAGAGGGTGAGACAGAAACTCACCTTTAGAGGGTGAGACAGGGGAGAAACTCACCTTTGGAGGGTGAGACAAAGAAACTCACCTTTAGAGGGTGAGACAGAGAAACTCACCTTTAGAGGGTGAGACAGAAACTCACCTTTGTGTGGTTGTGTTTGGGTCAGGTTGAGAACAGCAGCTTCATGTGCAGTGGCTCAGAGTTTCTCTCTCTCTGTGAGGACAGTTATTCTCGGGCGGATCAGACTCTGCATCTGTCTCTGACTCTTCACTTCCTCCTGCTGCAACGCGGAAGTTCAGGTCCAGACCTGTCACTGCATTCCTGCACAAAAACACCAGCACGCTCCTGTTCAGGCAGAGACACCGAGAGTCTGACAACACCTGGACCAGAGGAGAGAGGAGACAGGAGAGAGGAGAGAGGAGAGAGGAGAGAGGAGAGCAGGATGAACTGGCAGCAGAGGAGGAAGCTTCTCGAAGGAGAGGAGCATAAATGTGTGAGAGTGTTTGCAGAGGGAGGAATGTGCTGCTCTCAGTTAATAATTCACTGAAACTGATTTACAGCTGCTCCTCAGACGCAGTAAAGTGGCAGCGCCCAGGAAGAGCTTCAGATCCTCAGAGAAACTGAAGGAGATTAAATTATTATTATTATTTACTGCTCAGACTTTGAGAAGAGGAAACAGATCCTCCAGAGTCTCAGGTGAAACGCTCTCAGCTGAAGAGAAATCATAAAGTTCAGGCTCTGAAAAACCCTCAGGAAAGTAAGAACAGTTTTCTGAAGGACGTGTCCACAAGGGGGCGCCACAGTGACCTCTCCTCTTCATTATGTTCATGAATGATTTGGGACTAAATGTGTCTGAGGCTCATTCATTTTTGTGCCAATGACACAATAATTCACTGCTTCGGTTCATCCTCTGTGAATGTTGAATCTCTGCAGAAAGTTTTGGATGTGCAGCACAAACTTCTGCAGCAGAAACTGGAGCTTCATGCAGACAAAACTAAACTAATGTTCAAAGTCTGTGGATTATCCCCACAGTGTTCACAGTGTTCAGTCTGAAGGGACATGAGGGGGTTTATCTGCACAAACATCTGTGTCGCATGATGACGCTCTCACTTTCAAACCCCATAATGAGAGGAAACTCAAACTGAAACTGGGTTTCAGCGAGAGGCGAGAGGCGAGGAGCGAGGGGCGAGGAGTGAGGGGTGAGGGGTGAGGAGGTGTGAGGAGGTGAATAAGCTCTTATCTGGGCAGAAACACTCTGATAACTCTGTTTATTAACTTTCTCCTTCAGTCGACCTGGGAGGCTCCAAAAACAAGAGCTCACATCTTTTCATGAATCTCAGCCCCCCACTCCTCTGCTTAATCAAACCTCCTCCTCTAACACCTCCTCCTCTAACACCTCCTCCTCTAACACCTCCCCCTCTAACACCTCCTCTTTGACCCCTGAGGAGCGACAGCTTTCCTGACTCTGACAAACAGACGGACGCTCAGAGATTCAACACTCAGAGACAGACGAGCGTCAGAAAAAGACTCTGATTAATGATGAGGAGGGAGGAGAGGGGGGAGAGAGAGGAGAGGGAGGAGAGAGAGGAGAGAGGAGGAGAGGGAGGAGAGGGAGGAGAGAGAGGAGAGAGGAGGAGAGGGAGGAGAGAGAGGAGAGAGGAGAGGGGAATTCTGGGCTTTTTTTAGTCTTTTTAACCACAACAGTCACCAACAACAACAACCATGAATAATCACATTTATTTTCATCCTGACTTTGTCTGGAGAATGTGAGGAGGAAAATCTGTGAATGAGGTCAAGAGTCTGAAACCTCCTCTAACCTCCTCAAACCTCCTCAAACCACCTCCAACCTCCTCTAACCTCCTCTAACCTCCTCTAACCTCCTCCAACCTCCTCTAACCTCCTCTAACCTCCTCTAACCTCCTCACACCTCCTCAAACCTCCTCAAACCTCCTCTAACCTCCTCTAACCTCCTCTAACCTCCTCTAACCTCCTCCAACCTCCTCTAACCTCCTCCAACCTCCTCCAACCTCCTCTAACCTCCTCTAACCTCCTCTAACCTCCTCAAACCTCCTGGCACCTCCCCTTACCTCCTCAAACCTCCTGGCACCTCCTCTAACCTCCTCTAACCTCCTCTAACCTCCTCAAACCTCCTCTCACCTCCTCTAACCTCCTGGCACCTCCTCTAACCTCCTCAAACCTCCTCTAACCTCCTCTAACCTCCTCAAACCTCCTCACACCTCCTCTAACCTCCTGGCACCTCCTCTAACCTCCTGAAACTACTTGACCACCTCCATCAGACCTTAAATGCCTCCTGCTGTGAGGGACGAGTCTGAACAGGAAACTTTGGGAAACTTTTCTGGCAGATGGTTCTGAAAATCTCCCAACTATTTCAGGAATGCACACGTTGTTTTTATCAGTCATTCATGAAACAAGGAGCTGAATCAGAGTAAAGTTGTGTCACAGTTTAAAGATCAGCTCTGGAAATGTCTCTGTGCTGCAGGGCTGGGAAAATAATCACAATATAAGATTAAATCATCATAAGGCTGCTGCTACATTCTAATGTCAGACAGCGTTAACCTCAGAATAACAGATGAAATAGTTTTACAGTATGTTTTCTGTAGCAGATGGTGAAAAGTGACAGAAACATTAAGTCGAAGCAATAAAAATGAGTTTTACGTGTCAAGACATTGGAAGAAAACTTTGACAATGTTTGAGAAGTAGCAAAAAAAATGGGTCATGAGTTCCAAAAACTTGTCATGGGTTATTTTCATGCTATAAATAATATCAATTATTTCCATAAATGTGTTTGTTTAACACCACATAAGATGGGGAACCAAAAAATAATCACACCATAAGTCAAAATTAGATCATTTGTGCAAATTGTTCTGCCCTAGTTTCTAATATTTGTCCATCATGATCAAAGTAAATCTGCTGTCAGAGGCAGAAACCTGCAGCAGGACCAGACTTATTGGCTCCACGTGTACAGAGAACGCTGACGTATGGAGCAGAAACACCTTTACAAATAAAGAAAATGACGTTTTTGAGCTGATTTATCACATTACAGCTCTGACTAAGCTCAGTCTGAAAATAAAATCAAAGTCGTGTTTGTGCTGAAACGTCCTGCAGCTGCTGCACATGTCGAGGTGTGAGAGCAGATCTTAAAGACGTCAGTTAAACCTGAGCTGCAGCTCCTCTGGAAACCTCCTCCTCCTCCTCCTCCTCCTCCTCCCTCTCCTCCACCTCCACCTCCTCCTCCACCTCCTCCTCCTCCTCCTCCTCTGCTGTTGAGCTGTAAATCAGAAGGAGGTGATGATGTTAAAAACACTGAGCAGCTTTCAGGAGCATCAGACGTGTGTCAGAGGAAACAGCAGCAGTTTGTTTCTGAGATGAAGTGATGAGTGAAGGATGAGTGAAGGATGAGTGAAGGATGAGTGAAGGATGAGGAGAGCGTCGGCGCCCCCTGTCTGTGATCAGCTACACTGCACAAACAGGTCTGAGCTCAGTGGGTGGAGCAGAATAACTCCACCCATCAGACTCAGACTCAGGTTTACTTTGAATAAACAATTAAAAAATCAGATTGGTTTGATTAACCTTTACATAATGAGCTAAATTATTGTCAATTTAAATCAGTTTGACAGTGATTTCAGAGAGCAGAAAAGATCATACAGTCATTTTCCCATCAAACAATGAAAAATAAACATGCTGTAACTACATCTGAGATTTTAAAGTTTTGTGTTTAAAAAAAACAATAGAGTAAAATTATTAACCATAAAATGAGGACTTTTTTTTACAGTGTAACCATGAGAATAAGCCCCCCCCCCTGTGTTTCTCTGAGAGCAGAGTGAGTGTGAAGGGTTAAAGTGAGTTTGGGGGGAAACCTGATGCTGGTGAAGGCAGGAATGTGACAGACTGACAGAGGAGCAGGAGCTCAGAGCAGGGAGCATGGAGGAGGCAGGAGCACGGAGGACGTTTACTCCTCACTGACACACACACACACACACACACACACACACACACAGATCCTGCAGACCCTGGACCAGGACTCTGGGTTCATGAAGTTTAGAGACTGAGGATTAAACTGATCAGTGATGGACTTTCAGACTTTCTAGAGGACTTTTCCAGATCCGGGAGTCTTTGTTTCTTTGTTTCCTGGAGCAGTCGGATCTTTCCTGACCCACCATGGCTCCTCTGTCCCCGCTGCTGCTGCTGCTGCTGCTGCTGCTGCTCTGTGGATCCCTGCAGGCGCAGCTCTGCCGCGGGCCGCACTGCTCCAGCGCAGACACCGGAGACCACAGACCGTGCACAGGAGCGCACTGTGGGGGGAGCAGGTCCTCCAGACACCCCCGGCAGTTCAGCTCCTCAGCACAGGGAGCTCAGGGGGTGCAGGGGGGGTCCGCTCACGGCCACGTCCATCAGTACCAGACTTTCCCCAGAGCAGCCGCGGACGCAGCGGTGCCGCCTGTGCGCGGCAGCGGCAGCGTTAGCGGCAGGGTGAGAGCGGCTGGAGTCCCCCCTGGTGTCCCCCCTGGTGTCCCCCCTGGAGTCCCCCCTGGAGTCCCCCCCACAGGCTGCGTGGATCCGGACTGTGCCGTGAAACAGTTCCAGTCCACCAACGACACCAGGGAGTGTAAGGGGCTCGAGTGCAGACTGCCCCCCAGGATCAGACCCAGAGCCCGGGTGAAGCCCTGTGGGGGGGGTGAGGGCTGCGCGGGGGGGGCGGAGGAGAGCCCGCTGCCTCCTCTACATCTGTCCGACAGAGCTGCACAGTTCCTGGGAGACTTCCCCGAGCTGGGGTACCCCCCTCCAGAGCTGGGCAGCGCCCCCCTGGGAGTCCAGCTGACATGTGACATCAAACCAGGTCAGTGACGTCATCATCACATCATCATCATCATCATGGTGTTATCAAAGATGGTCTTGGTCTCCAGCTCTCTCTATATGATCATTGTTTGTTCATGATATGAAGGAAACTTTCACTTCTCTGAGTCTCAGCTTCACTGTAAAATGTGAATTTTCACTTTTGTTATTTTAGCTCATTGTTCTGTCACTATGACCAAAGATTTCTGAGGCTGCTGTGAAAAACTTCAGTATAAGTCGGCAAAACATTTTTCAACTTGAAATTCTTTGTTCAAATAAATCAGTAATGTATGTAGAGTTGACAAACACTTAGGCCCATCCCAGCTGTTTATCAACGCTACAGCTTTGAAGTTATACCCAGAATGCCTCTGTGATTTGAGGAGGAGGTGAGGAGGAAACAGTCCCACAGTCCTGACACCTGGGTCTGTGTGGTCAGAGATTTGTTTCAGTATTTCAGCCAAAATAAGTCAAACTTGAAGGTCCATTCAGGGAAGTTTGTTCCTCACTTTGTGCTGCATAAATATTCATTACCCTCCATAAAAATCAGTGATGTTACACCTTCTCTGACCTGTGTCTCTGATGATCATTTGTAGCTGCAGACTCTAACTCTCTAACTCTGCTCTGATAATGAGCCGTAAAGTGTCTGAACTCGTCTTAAACTTTTTCTCCTCTCAGGTGAGAACGAGGTTCCCTCTGAGGACGCCCTCATCCTCCACCTGCAGCTGGCGAAGGGTCAGGAGAAGCTGGTGGAGGCCATGCGCGCTCAGCAGGGGGTGATCAGGGAGCTGCAGCAGAAACTGGCCGACCAGCAGGAGGCGCTGCTGTCCCAGCAGAGGCAGATCCTGGAGCAGCAGCAGCGCATGTACGAGCAGATGGAGGTGGTGAAGGCGCAGTACGGCGCGCTCTCCGACACCGTCAAACAGGTCTCCTTCCAGGGCCTGACGGGCGAGCTGCAGACCTACTTCCAGAGCCACCTGGAGGGGCTGCAGAGCCAGGCCCGCACCCACCTGCAGAAGTCCTACGCCGTGCACAAGATGGAGGCGGACGCCAAGGTCATGGACGTGGTGGGGGAGGCCCACCTCCCTCAGCCCCTGCTGGGCTGCTCCTCCCCCTGTGGGCAGGAGGAGTTCTGTGACTTCCAGAGGGACCCCCCCCAGTGTGAGAGCTGCACCATGTGCCCCCCCGGATTCTTCCTCATCTCCCAGTGCTCGCCCACCGCAGACAGGATGTGTCAGGTACTTCACTCTAACGTCACTGAGTGTGTCTTTAATTCCTCCAGGTTTGATTGGTTTAAGGAGGGAACTGACACCAGGACAAACAGCTGCAGCCATCAGTCAGCACACAGCAAACACTGAAATACAAACAGGTTTTTATCTCTAAGTAAAAAAAGTCTTTTTAGACTCAGTATGAGTCACATGCACCAGACAAGTCCAGAAAAAAATGTTTTATTTCCAGATATTTTATGTTATATATGAAATAGTCTGTAATTTACTGACTCATCTGTTTTATTATAAGACATTACAGAAGAATAAATGTTCGCTCACATCACTGTGGGTGGAGTTTCACAGGTTGAATAGACCAGGTGAGCGCTCTCCTGGGGTTTCCATGGTAACGACATGACGCTGTTTGTTGTTTCAGGACAGAGACGAGTGTCTGGAGTTACCGAACATCTGTGGAGAGAGAGTGAAGTGTCTGAACACTCCAGGTGAGAAACACCTTTGATGGTGACAAACCTCTGATGGTGACTCTCAGGCTCCGCCCTCACCTCTGTTTCTCTCTTGGCTCCGCCCCCTCAGGTGGGTTCAGGTGTCTCGGCGTGTCGGACAGAGACGCCACGCTCGGCCTCTGCGGTCACGATTACTTCTACAACCAGGAGCTCCAGGAGTGTCAGGCGTGTTCGGACTGTGACGGCGAGCCCGTCTCCGTTCCCTGCACCGCCATCAGCGACGCCGTCTGCGGCCCGCCCTCAGAGGCCAGACTCTCCCAGTCCTGGGTCGCCACCGTGGCGGTCCCTCCCCCCGGCCCCAGCGCGCACATCTTCCCCGGGCTGCAGCTGAGCATCAGGGGCCGAGAGAGCGGCGACCTGCTGAGGAACGACGGCGGCGGGCAGGTGCGGTTCCTGCAGCACGGCCTGGTGTGGCTGGACCAGAACTTCGCCGTGAAGCACAGCTGCAGGAACTTCCTGCAGGTCGGGATGCGGCTGAACGGGAGCCAGGAGGAGGAGGGGCGGGACCTCAGCGGCGTGCGCATCGAGCAGCCCGACGGGAAATACTTCCAGGGCGTGAGCGTGAGCGGCGGCGTGGAGGTGGAGCCTAACCACACCTTCACGCTGCTGCTGCGGAGCCCCAACCAGCACTGCAACCAGAGCAAAGACCTGCACGCCTACGAGGTCAGCACGCCGTCCTTCAGCCTGCTCTGGCTGTCACACGACACCGGCGCCGTGGCCATGACGGCGCAGATGTCTCTGCTGACTCACTACCAGACCAGTTACCGCCCGACCCTCAGCACGACCTCCGTGTCCGACCCCTACATGATCATCCTGACGCACGATAACCGCGGCGTGCGCTTCACGGAGAGCGGCGTGGTGAAGTTCGTCCTGCAGCAGGCGCTCTACTCCATGGGTCACAGCTGCGTCAGAGACGGTTTCTCCCTCATCGCCTTCACCAATCACAACGGCACCAACCAGGAGGCCACGCAGGCCTTCAAGACCGGCGTCCATTACAGAGACACCTCCATCACGCTGTCAGGCGCCGTCAGCGTGAGCGGCGGGGACACGCTCAGCTTCGAGGTCCAGTCGCCGTCGCAGTGTAACGTGCGTTACTTTGGCGACAACACGGGGATCAGCATGTTGAGTCTGATCTGGATCCCCTCAGCCGTGTCCGCCGCGCTGAGCGCCACCGTCTCCAGGAACGGTCTGCCATCCGGCGCCGTGAGGAACAAACCGCTCTTCTTCCAGCAGGTCAGTCCGGACGCCGCGCAGGTCAGTTTAGCCCGTACCGGAGAGCCCAACGCACGCAAGAACTTCATCTTCCACCAGAGAGGAAACGCCAACGTGGCCCTGAACCTGAAGCTCATCCACTCCTGTAACGTGGTCAAGCTCACGCTGCAGCGGGCGGGCGCTCAGGGCGGGAGGGCGGAGCCTGTGGCGCAGCAGGTGTCCGGGTTCATGCCTGAAGGAAGCACGTGGGCGAGCGTCGGGCTCAGGGCGTCGCTCTCCGTCCAGAACGGGACGGCGCTGTTCGTGACCCTGGACTGCATCAGAGGGCGAGTGAATCAGATCACAGAGGGCGGGACCAACGTCTCCATCCTCTGGGTCGCCGCGTGACGTCACGGGACCAACATGTGACATCACAGGACGAGCGCTGGAGCCGACCCTGAGATCAGAGCGTTTGCACATGAACGAACTGCAGAGCCGACGTTTTACAGAACAAAGAGAAAAAGATTCATGAAAAACATCTGAGACTCTTATTTTGTTAACAGACTGAAAGACTTTTATTGTGAAATCTTTTTGGGGTTTGATTCCCAAACTGTGAGTACTGAAGTACTCCGGCTGGTTGAGAAGTGACCAACTCTTTTTGTATGTGAGTGTGTGTGTGTGTGTGTGTGTGTGTGTGTGTGTGTATGTGTGTGTGTGTGTGTGTGTTTTTAAAGGCATGCCCACTTTAACACACATGTAGTGTGTGTTTTGTGTTATAGGTTTAATTCTCTATGTTACAAACAAACTTTATATTTTATAACACATTTAAAAATCAGTTTGACTTTTTCAGAGAGAAATTATTTTACTTTATGGACAGAAAAAACTTGATAAACTGTTTTTTAAGAGTCACCTCACAGTAAAAGCATCAAACTGCACAAACTCTGATTTATGAAGTAAAAACTGAGATTTTATTGATCCTGGAGTAAAAACTTCCTCTGAAAGTCAAACTGTCTGTGGTGCTCGGTGAAGTTTCTCCTGAAGGAGCTGAACACACGTCATGATGTTGTTTTTATATTTATTTGGTTTTTAAAGAGGATCCGTGTATTCACATGTAGACTGTGTATCTGTTTAAAGCTCTGACTTTTTATGCACATTAACGTTTGTCTCCTCTTTATTTGCTCTGGTGTAGACGACGTTTATTCTTCAAACATCAGTTTTTTCTCTGTTTCTGTCTTTGTCTCTGGAGCTGCTGATGCGTGTCGGCCTAATCACCTCTGTGAGCTCCGGACGCTCAACAATTAGGATCAATTAAGTGATTCATGGACTTGGCAGCGAAGCCGCCGCTGGAGAAATTCTTCAGCTTTATTTTCCCTTCATTACATCCAGAGGGTTTTATTTTTACTGTGACGCTCACGGATCAAAGTTAACGCCAAATAAATCCACTTTACTCTGAGAGGATCCACAGCTGCAGAGTCTGTTTGTTTCCACGAGAAAAAGGTTTGATGAGGAGGATGTGATGGATCTGTTAGTCCTGCTTTTAAGACCTGATTTCATGGTGGATTCACTGTGAAGACTTTTCTGTTAGAAACTCTGAGTGTTTCCTCTCTGACACATGAAGCTGTTCTGATTCATGAGAACTGGAGCCAAAAATACCTGGAAAACCTGCTCTACCTTCTCCTCTGGTTTGTTCTCACTCAGGATAAAATGATTCCTCCGTCCATGAGCTGGTTTCAGAGGAACAAACGTGCTGAGAGCGAGCAGCGAGCAGCAGCGAGCAGCAGCGAGCAGCAGCGAGCAGCAGCGAGCAGCAGCGAGCAGCAGCGAGGAGCCTTGAGTCTGTTTCTGCGTCTGAATTAAAACCAGGTGTTGAGCTCAGAAATCCAGATGTGAGCAGATCAAATGAGAGTCACAGCACGAGAAGAGTTTCAGAGACTTCAGAGAGAAACGCAAAGAGAAAACAGGAAACAGAGCAGAGAGAGCAGAGAGAGGCCAATACTGAACCAACGTCAGAAAATAAAATATTAACCAGGCTTTAAAGAGGAAAAACTGCAGAGACACGATGAGACTGATTCACTTCAGCAGAAAATATCACTTTAACTCTGATGATAAACTCACTTTAACTCTGATAATAAACTTACTTTAACTCTGGTGATAAACTCACTTTAACTCTGATGATAAACTTTAACTCTGATAATAAACTTACTTTAACTCTGATAATAAACTCACTTTAACTCTGATGATAAACTCACTTTAACTCTGATGATAAACTCACTTTAACTCTGATGATAAACTAACTTTAACCTCTGACGTTACCTCGTTCAGTTTGACTCACAGGGAAATTTTACATTTTAAAGTTAACACTAAGCTAAAAAAAAAGTTAACTCTAAAGAAAGTTTGTTTTTTGTCTGAGGAAAGTTAAAGTTATAAAAGCTGTAACATGTTAGCTCTGGAGAGAAAAGAAGTTCGCTCTTTAAACTAAAAACATGTAGTTATTAAAGCAAACAAAAGTAAGATGTAGTTAGTTTTAGTATTTTAAGGCAATGAAAGTTAGCTCTCTAAACTCAGGAAACTTTGTTATCCAAGCAGACAAAAGTTATTTTCCACTACAGAAACATTAACTGTCGAAGCTCAAATCTGACAGAAATTGTTGAGGTGTGTTTTATTTTGAAAGGTCAGTAAATAAATCTGCACCTTCTTGGTTCCTGTTATATGTTTCTGAAGTTTCCTGTTTCTCTGTGTTCAGCTGAATTCTCCCTGACATTATAAAAACAGACTCTGTCCTCATCACTGTTGGTGTTTACTAAAAGTCCAAATAACATTGATATCTGTTAATTATTGATCATTAATATTTCCTGACAGTGATTCAGACGTTTTTATAACTTGCTCCTGCTCAGACGTTCATCTTTAAACTTTCCCTCCACCAAAAATGAAATAACAGGATATTTATTTAATGAACATGCTGCTGGAGTTTGTCCTCCTCCTGCCTTTGGCCGTTTTTCTTGTTTGGCTTAAAGAATCTTTTTCCAGAGACGTGAATCCATGAAAAATAGTTGCTGATTTTGTTCTCCTCCTTGTCTTCAGCTCTGCATGAATTCATTTGAGTCAATCAAAGTCAGATTTGGGTGAAATAAGAGTGTAAACTTCATTCATGCAGCAGGATTCAGAGTTTAGAGGAATAATGGTCCTGGTGTCGGTGAATCTGAGGAGAAACTCAGTCATAATTCATGTCTGCCTCATCTGGACTCACTTAATCTGCTCTGGCTGTTTCTGTGTGTGTGTGTGTGTGTGTGTGTGTGTGTGTGTGTGTGTGTGTGTGTGTGTGTGTGTTTCTTCCAGTGTGTGTGTGTGTCTGTGTGTCTGTGTGTTTCTGTGTATCTGTGTTTGGACTTAAAGAATCAGTTGCATGTGAGGAAGTTTCTCCAACAGCAGAATCAGCTCAGAGACGACTGTAAAACAAGAAAACAGTCTGATGTTTGTGTGATCAGTCCTCTCTGAGTCTCTGAGTCTCTGATGATTTGTCTCTGAGGTGATCCCCCTCAGACCCTCAGACCCTCAGACCCTCAGACCCTCAGACCCTCAGACCCAGACCCCCCCACAGTGATGAGGACTTGCAAAGGTCCTGGTCTGGTTTTAATCAGGTTGATGGTCTCGCTCTCTGCAGGAGGAAGTTTGGAGCAAGAGCTGAACGTCTACGCTGGTTTGATGCTGTCGCTGTTGTTGATGGAGGATTTATGAGCCGTGGTTCTTCAGAGTTTATTCTTCAGAGTTTCTTCTTCAGAGTTTATTCTTCAGAGTTTGGTTCTTCAGAGTTTATCCTTCAGAGTTTGGTTCTTCAGAGTTTATTCTTCAGTTTGATTCTTCAGAGTTTATTCTTCAGTTTGATTCTTCAGAGTTTATTCTTCAGTTTGATTCTTCAGAGTTTGATTCTTCAGTTTGATTCTTCAGAGTTTGATTCTTCAGAGTTTGATTCTTCAGAGTTTATTCTACAGAGTTTGATTCTTCAGAGTTTATTCTACAGAGTTTGATTCTTCAGTTTGATTCTTCAGAGTTTATTCTTCAGTTTGATTCTTCAGAGTTTATTCTTCAGAGTTTATTCTTCAGTTTGATTCTTCAGAGTTTATTCTTCAGAGTTTATTCTTCAGAGTTTGATTCTTCAGAGTTTATTCTTCAGAGTTTATTCTTCAGAGTTTGATTCTTCAGAGTTTGATTCTTCAGAGTTTATTCTACAGAGTTTGATTCTTCAGAGTTTGATTCTTCAGTTTGATTCTTCAGAGTTTATTCTTCAGTTTGATTCTTCAGAGTTTATTCTTCAGTTTGATTCTTCAGAGTTTATTCTTCAG
>RPOG01001440.1:69569-94075 GCA_008086565.1 Thalassoma bifasciatum | reverse complement strand
CTGGTGTTTCTTGTTGTGATTTTCCCTTGTGTTCACTCTCTATTCCTGTGTTCTTAGTTGTTCTTGAGTTTCCCTCCTGTTTGATTGGCCCTCATGTGTTTCACCTGTGTCTCAGGTCACACCTGTGTTTGATTAGTCCTTTGTCTGTATCGTCCTTGTCTTGAGTTCAGTTTCTTGTAGGTGTGTTGTCAAGTTCTTGTCTCCTGTGTCTCTGGCTGTGTCTTAGATTTTCTATTTTCATGAGGTTTGGGACTTTTGAGTTTATTTCTAATAAATCCTTTTGGGTTAAATTCTGCTATCGGCTCCACCTCCACTGGTGTTTCTCACGATACCTGACACATTGTTGTTAAACTGTTGGACTGTTTGCTCACGCAGTTGTTGACAAAGTGGTGAACCTGGCTCCATCTTTGCTTGTGAAGGACTGAGCCTTTTGGGGATGATGCTCCTTTTATACCCAATCATGACACTCACCTGTTTAAATCAACCTGTTCACCTGTGGAATGATCCAAACAGATGTTTTTGCAGCNCCCTTGTGTTCACTCTCTATTCCTGTGTTCTTAGTTGTTCTTGAGTTTCCCTCCTGTTTGATTGGCCCTCATGTGTTTCACCTGTGTCTCAGGTCACACCTGTGTTTGATTAGTCCTTTGTCTGTATCGTCCTTGTCTTGAGTTCAGTTTCTTGTAGGTGTGTTGTCAAGTTCTTGTCTCCTGTGTCTCTGGCTGTGTCTTAGATTTTCTATTTTCATGAGGTTTGGGACTTTTGAGTTTATTTCTAATAAATCCTTTTGGGTTAAATTCTGCTATCGGCTCCACCTCCACTGGTGTTTCTCACGATACCTGACACATTGTTGTTAAACTGTTGGACTGTTTGCTCACGCAGTTGTTGACAAAGTGGTGAACCTGGCTCCATCTTTGCTTGTGAAGGACTGAGCCTTTTGGGGATGATGCTCCTTTTATACCCAATCATGACACTCACCTGTTTAAATCAACCTGTTCACCTGTGGAATGATCCAAACAGATGTTTTTGCAGCTTCAGCAACTTTAACAGACTTTTGTTCATGTCCAAGGTTTTTAGGAACGAGACGCAGCATCAAATTAAAAAAAAGTTTATCAGTTTGAACAATCTTGTCTTTGTGGTGTATTTGAGGTTAAAGAGGAGTCAAAAATCATTGTTTCCTGTTTTGTTCTTACGTTTCACTTTAATGTGGATCAGCCTCTTTTTTCACAGCTGTTTTAAAAATAACTTCTCTCTCCGTCACAGTGAACATGTGGGAACCTTTAACAGCTGTTTGCTCTTTGTGTCTGTTCTTTAGAGCAAAGTGGTAAAATCAGAGATAATTACAGGAAAAACTAAAAATAAGGTCTTAAAGGGTTCATCATGGAAACTCACTGTAACTTAAAGTTAGAAACATTCAGAGCAGAAAACAGCTCTGAGACTTTCTGCTGATAAAAGGAGACGAAATATGAAGCAGCAGCGCCACCTAGAGGCAGTTTACTGACACTTTACTGACAGGGACTGGAGGTCACAGATGTCACTGAGGAAGAACATGAAGACTTTGTTAACTTCATTATTCCTCAGACTCAACAGCAGAAAATTAGTTGATCATGTTAAAAAAAAGTCTGAATCTCATGAAGTGAAAAACAAACTGTTCTGTGTTTGAAGGAGCTGAGATTAACTGTGAAATAAAACTAATCCTGATTGAAATTGAAGGAATATATAAAAACACATTTTTAGGAGTAAATTTATAACATGACAGTAGTTTGAAGCCACATCTTGAATATATAAAAACAGAAAGTATCGAGATCTATTGGTGTTATTTAAAATATAAAGTAGAAAGTTGTGACAAAAAAACCGACTGTCAGGAGAAAACAGGATTAAACTAAAGTTAGAAACAGTCATGAAGAGGAATAACTGTGAAACCTTGCTTCATTACTTTTCCTCACAGACGTAAACGAACTAATGTTTGTGCTACACTGAACTACAACTGTTTTTTGTTTTTTTTTTTAATTTTGAATTTCAGGAACAGAGTTGAAATTTTAAGTTGGTTAACTAAAACTTTGAAGCAAATAAATTCAATTCCAAAACATCAAGTTGATTTCAAATCTTGCTTTTTAAATTCAGTTTCTAGTGGAACAGAAATACTTCCATAAATCAGGACCACGAAAAAATATTTCTTTTGCTTATTTTCCTGTTTTATTTGTCTCAGGTTTTCTTTTTAGATCTACACGTTTCTAAAGATTCTGTATCTGCGGCCGGTTTCTCCTGATGAAGATTATTCAGTGTAGTTTTGGTTTTTAGGTTTTAAAAGAGGAAAAGTAAAGAGGAAAAATAAGAGTCAGAAAGAGGCAGAGAAGGAGAAAAGAGGAGAGAAGTGTTTGACAATATTTATTTCTATTCCCAACAGTAACATAGTTCAGGACAAATGAAGTGAAGTCAGAGAAGCGAGCACAGCAGTTTGCAGATTTATATATTTATGACTTCAAACGGCACCAAGTCAGAGAAAAACTTCAGGAACAAAGAAGAGTTTCCTCCTGTGAGGGAGGCGGAAAAAAGCAGTTTTATCTAAAGCTCTGAGTTAAAGGCCGACAACGTTTGTTTCTGTCAAATCTGATCTGAATCCTCACGTTTCTGCACCGTTACACCGCCACAAAGTCAGGACTAAGTCAGGACTAAGTCAGGTCTGAGTCAGGACTCAGTCAGGACTAAGTCAGGACTAAGTCAGGACTAAGTCAGGACTCAGTCAGGACAAAGTCAGGACTCAGTCAGGACAAAGTCAGAACTAAGTCAGAACTAAGTCAGGACTCAGTCTGGACTAAGTCAGGACTAAGTCAGGACTAAGTCAGGACTAAGTCAGGACTAAGTCAGGACTAAGTCAGAACTAAGTCACGACAAAGTCAGGACTCAGTCAGGACTAAGTCAGAACTAAGTCAGGACTAAGTCAGGACTCAGTCAGGACAAAGTCAGGACTAAGTCAGGACTAAGTCAGGACTAAGTCAGAACTAAGTCACGACTCAGTCAGGACTAAGTCACGACTCAGTCAGGACTAAGTCAGGACAAACTGCCTCAGACTCAGACCACGTTTACACCACAAACGTAAAGTTGTTTTTGTTTTTCAGCCTCATGTTTACACAGAAACTGTTTCAGCCCAAAAATGTCCAGAGAGAAACTTTTCTGAAAGGTTGTTTCCACTGTGAGCTGACGTTTACTAACGACCAACAGTTTCGTTCTTTTCCTGCTGATTCTGACAGTTTTCTACCAAAATGAGCATTTACTGCACTTTTTCTGCATCAGAGAAAAAGATTTCAGAACAAACCAGTGATGGTTCATTCTGAAATACTGAGGACACCAGATCTTTATGCTCGGGTATCGATCCTCAAATAAAATGATCAACACTTTTGATACTTTTTTATCTGAAGTCATGTTTAAAGTCTCTCAGTGTTTCTGTGTAAACGCAGATTTTTTTCACAGCGTTTCTGGTGTTTGTGGGTGAAATGCTGTGATTGGTCGTGGTGTAAACAAGGCCTCAGTCTGACCCTGAGCAGGAGGAGAGAGAGAGCGCCGCCCTGGAGGAAAAAGATGGTCGTTGCTGCTGCTGGAGGCTGAAGAAGAAGAAGCAGAAGAGAGAGAGAGAAAGGGAGGAAAGGGCAGAGCTGCAGAGAGAGCAGAGAGAAGCTTCCAGAAACATGCTGAGGGACTACACACAGAGATTAATACGCTACGGTCCGAGCCAGAGAGCAGTCTTCAAGCAGAAGAGAAGAAAGACGGAGGATAGAGAAAGTCAGAGTCAAGCGCAGAGAGGATTACAATGCTGGAGGTCAGCGAGGTCAGCGAGGTCAGCGAGGTCAGCGAGGTCAGCGAGGTCAGCATGCTGCAGCACGGAGACAACGTTACAGGAAGAAGCTGTCAGAGACGGCGCACAGGTCACAGGTAAAGGCCAGAGCGACAGAGCACTAATCTACAAGGTTCAGAGTTCAGACAGCAGCTACTTACAGAGCTACACACCGAGAGTAATATGTTCAGATATAGATACACACAGGTATATAACACACAGGTATATAACACACAGGTATATAACACACAGGTATATAACACACAGGTATATAAGACACTGTCACACAAGCTGGAGAGGCAAAGGCGGCATCGCATGCACGTGCAGAGGAAGCAAATCCAGCAGCAGCAACGTTACAGCAGCGACGTTACAGCAGCGACGTTACAGCAGCGACGTTACAGCAGCAACAACAATGTTAGAGCTGCAACAATGTTACAGCTGCAACAACAATGTTAGAGCTGCAACAACAATGTTACAGCAGCAACAACGTTACAGTAGCAACGTTAGAGCTGCAACAACAACGTTACAGCTGCAACAACGTTACAGCAGCAACAATGTTTCTGCTGCAACAACAACGTTACAGCAGCAATGTTAGAGCTGCAACAACAACGTTACAGCAGCAATGTTAGAGCTGCAACAACAACGTTACAGCAGCAACAACGTTACAGCAGCAACAATGTTTCTGCTGCAACAACAACGTTACAGCTGCAACAAATTACAGCAGCAACAATGTTACAGCAACAACAATGTTACAACTGCAACAACGTTACAGTAGCCGATCTCAACCTGAAGGGGGCACCAAATCATTTCAAAACATTTTATATTTGATCACAAAAATTCAGGCAGGGTCATTTTTTCCCAAATATGTTGAATCAGCTGAGTTTGTATAATCTAAACTTTAGTGTTTTACCTGAATGAGTTTAATTAAAGATTGTTCATGAACTTCTTCATATTTCACACTGAAAAATTTATTTTCCTTCTTATTCTGAGCCACATTCAACTGAACAGCCAAGAGAAATATCTTATTTCAAGATACTTAAAGACAAATAAGAGGTCTGAATTGGTTGTAGCAAGTAAAAAAAAAATCTACTAATGGGAAAAGAAAAATTTCTTATAACAAGAGACTTTTTTTATCCCATTGGCAGATTTTTTTGGCTTGTTACAACCAATTCAGACCTCATTTTTGTCTTTCAAAAACTGAAAATAAAACAGTTTACAGGTCTTGTCAGTTGAATGTGGCTCATATCAAAAATAATAAGATGATTTGTACTAAAAAATAAGACAGTGACGAGCTTAAATTCCAGTTTTTGCAGTGTGAACATAAACAGAATTTACCGTTTGTGTCTGATTAACAGAGTCAGATTCATAAACTAAAACAAATCTTTACACAAAAATGTTAATTCTTCTTTTCAGATTTGGCGACAAACGTTCAAAATGAAACATGGGCTGTTTGTCCTCAACTGTTTCATGAAGGTTTTAATCAGCTGATGTTTGTTTCTTTCAGTAAAAATTAGAATAAATAAACTGGGGGTCATGACTGAAAAGGTTGAGAACGGCTGACGACCACACGCCGGCGCTCTCAGACCGCCACAGCGCAGAGGTGACGGCAGGATGAAGCGGTTTCATGTGAGGATTCAGATTAATTCAGCTCTGTAAAGAAATAATCTCTGTTTGGACTGAAACCTGGAGAAAAAGATGGAGGATGTGATGACAGCTCCTCAGAAGTGAAGCCAAAACACTCAGAGCTCAGATGAGACTCAAACTTTTTCTGCTTTCAGCTCTTTTTTTTCTGCTGATCTTCATTCAACCGTTGTTTTGGCTTCACTTTAGTGCAACAGGAGGAGCTGTGAACGTGTCGTCCATCTTTAAACACAGACGAAGATCTGAAGCTTCAGGAAATGAGTCCGACATCTTAAAGTGACCCTGGATTTGGTTCCCGCTCAAACAAAAGAGCTTTAGTTTCATCTCAGAGTTTTTTTTTTTTCTTAACATCAACTTATCACAACCATTGGACATCGATCGCACGTTATTCAACTCTAAAGTGCACGACCTCCACGAGGGGAGGGAAACTAGACGATACTAAGGCAGCACAGTCACAAACACACACACAGGAACACGTCAGCACACACACACACACACACACACACACACACACACACTTGAGCGTCAGAGTCAGGATGGCTTTGCATATTCATGAGACATCCAGAGGTGGACTCTGTTAAAGCCACGTCCTGAAACACCTTCACACACACACACAGAGTCACACACACACACAGTCTCTCTCACACAGTCTCACACACACACACAGAGTCACACACACACACACACACACACACACACACACACACAGATAGAGGAGAAAGCCTTCAGGACACACAGGATGAAAATACATCATCTATATATCAGAGATAGAGAAAATATGAATACCTCACAAATAGTCTCTGCTTATACGTCTTATATACATTTACACAAAGATATGTACTGAGGACGTCTCTATTTACAGTCTATGATCAGAGTGATTGTACACGGAGCGACCACAGAGCGACCACGGGAGGAGCAGATTGTGCTTTTCTAACGTCGTCTATGGAAATGCTACAGATTCGCCGTCAGGTTCACGTCCGGCGGCGGCGGCGAGCGACCTACGACCTACAGAAGCAGAGTTTAGTGAACGAGTCTATCGACTCTAAATGTCCTACACGTCATCTTTTCTGCAGGGAATATATACTCATACTCATATATAGATATTTAAATATAGATTGGACCCACACTGGAATATTGCTTGTGAATGACTAAAGAGAAAATCTCAGTTGCAACGCTGCAGGGGGCGCTCTTCCTCCCCCGGGAGTTAGTGCAAGTGATGTCAGGTTCAGTAGCTGCAGATCAGGATCCTGTTTCTGGATTTAACACGTTTACGCCACAGACTGTGTGAGAGAAGGGGGCGGAGCTTTGTTTCACATGCTTCCTCTCTGACCACCAGCAGGGGGCGTCTGTGTTTCCCAAACTTTTGATTTTTCTGGTGACCACTTTTTTTGGAGTCAGGAGCCAAAATTGCACAGGAATTTTTTTGGGCTTACACTTTCAAAGACTGGATTAAAAGAATTAATCTCTGTTTTGATTTTGTAGCTTCATTAAAACTGTGCACACATTTTTAAGTTTGACCAACTTTAAAACTCAACTATCATAAAACAAAGTGCTAAACAGAGCCAGGGGGTTTTAGATAGAACTAATTTAGGATGTTTAATCAGGACCAAACTGCAAACACATGTTCAGTGTCAGAGTCTGAGAGCACGTTTGGTTTTTTTTTTTATTGTTCCCCATCGCAGTAAAGCGCCCCCTACTGGCAGCTTTAATCCTCTCAGTTTCTGTCACACAGTCTGAGGTTATTGCCCTCAGCTTTATCCAGATCTTTGATTTCTCACTAAGTGCTCTTTAAAATCCACCTCAGACAAACACACTCTCCTGCTTTAACACTGTAGTTTTTATATTTATGTAAATTCTTTCAGCTTTGTGCTCTGCAGGTTGTTGCTCGTCCTGATGTGGTGTGAGCTGTGCAGAGAGAGCGGCGTGTTTTTATTTTTAATCTGAGGTTAAATCAGCCTCATGTTTAAGCTCAGAGATGAGTTAGAAGCTTGGAGTGAAATGTGAATATACCCTGTTACCTACAAACTCATATTGGTCCAGTGCAACCAGTCCTACGTTAGGATCTTTATTCTGTTTCTCCTGTGAGTGGAGCTTTAAAAACTCCAGGTTTGGAAGAGAAAGTGTTGAGATCAGCTCCCAAACCTGCAGCTCTGCCTCCTCTCTGGAGTTAAAGAGCTCGTTATCGTAGAAAATCTCTGCGTAGTCGTGTTTTATGACTCATAAAACACCTTAAAGTGCCTCGGTGTCTGCGGCGTTGGCGGCAGCTTCAGGTCGGGGCCGTGAGCGGTGGCAGCCGCCCACGCCGCCCGTTCGTCCACCAAGCTCCACCTCCAACACACGGTTTAACCACCACAGAAGAAGAAACCATAAATAAAGCTCATCTTATTTATATTATCTGAATTTGGTCCGTTAACTACAATAACAGATAAAATCTGCAGAACTCGGATTATTCTTCATAAACATGCGAAGAGTTTAAAAGCTTTTATATTCTCTAAAAGAAGAAGAAGAGCGTTTAAAAGGAGCAGAAACATCAGAAGCTGCAGAGCAAACGGAGAAAAGTGCTTCATGAAAACGGCTGTAAATGCTTGGCTTGGTGTGGATTTGATCGTCTGGTTGTGGGGGGGGGGCAGGTGTGCAGGTGTGAAGGCAGTCAGATAAGCTGAGGTAAAGTGACGTGCTTTTTTTTTTTCTTTCAAACAGAAGTTTCTGATGGTAAAGGACAGAAAACACGAGCACGTTTGGCACCGAAACACAGACTCAGCCAATGAGAGGTGAAGGAAAAATAAACTCTTCTCATCGACCTATTGCACGAGAGCTTCATATCACAAAGTTACATATAAAGTTACGTCACTGACACGAGCTCAGAGGAACTAGACTAGAGAAAGGCGACAGAAGCACTTTACAGGTTTGGAGCAGCAGAGCGAAGCTACGACACGTCTTATATGCAACAGCGTTTCTTAAATACAGAGAGAGAGAGAGAGAGAGTTACCGTACATTCACCACAAACATTTCATCCGTCACAGCGACAGCAGGGTGGGGGGGTCAGGGTGGGGGGTCAGGGTGAAGGGGGGTCAGGGTGAAGGGGGGGTCAGGTGAGTCTTATAGATCCTGGCCCAGCCGCTCAATCTCCTCGATAAGAAAGTCGATGTCCTCGAAGGTGGCGGCGGGGTTAGAGATCACCATCCGGAAAAAGTTGACCTTGTCCCCCTGAGGCTGGTACCCCACCATGGTCGTCCCGTACTCCATCATCCTCGCCTTGATGACCGGCGCCACCTGCAGGACACCAGTCATACGTCACCGTGACAGTTTACAAATAATGAAACAAGAAAATCCATCTGAGGTTTGATGTTATTGTTACTTCTCCATCTTATCTGTGGTTGATATAAATCACTTTATTGAAGGGAACAATGTGTGTTTTATTATTATTATTATGATGTTGAAATGTTGTTTTATGAGATTATTTTTAATGGCTCAGCTCTGCTCTCATAGAGAAATGAGGTGGCTCAGCATTTCAACGCTGAGCATTGACTGCATGGAAAAGCAGCAGCAGCAGCAGCAAGTTTTAACCAAAATCTGCAGAAAAATCCCTTCAATCTGTAAAAAGCAGATTAATGAGTGAACAGTGATGGACCACTATAATCCAGACCCTACATAATCCAGACTCAACATAATCCAGACCCAACATAATCCAGACCCAATATAATCCAGACCCAACATAATCCAGACCCAACATAATCCAGACCCAATTATTAGGTCTGGGTTGTATTAGGTCTGGGTTGTATTAGGTCTGGGTTATATTAGGTCTGGGTTGTATTAGGTCTGGGTTGTATTAGGTCTGGGTTATATTAGGTCTGAGTTGTATTAGGTCTGGGTTGTATTAGGTCTGCCAACATAATCCAGACTCAACATAATCCAGACCCAATATAATCCAGACCCAACGTAATCCAGACTCAACATAATCCAGACTCAACATAATCCAGCCTGAATTTGAGTAAATATGCAGAGTTCACAGGTTTTAAAGCTGAGTTAGATTTTCAAACTTCGTCCTGATGAATAAATTAGTTTTTGTGTTGTTGTTTTGTTTTATTTTTGTGCAGGATTAAAGGAGATAAAAACTTCAGAGAAGAGGAAACTGGTTTTAAGTCTCATTCAGACTCAGAGTTTAAACAGAGAGAGAGAGAGAGAGAGAGAGAGTGGTAGAGCGAGCTCTGTGTGAATGTGGGGCACGTTCACCATCTGTTTGTCCTAATTGTCAGTTATTAGTGTCCTGCTGCTCAGGGAGACTCTCAATGACTGTGGCTAACTGAGCAGCCCCCCCCCCCACTGACAGCAGCTCCTGTCTACAGACTCCTTTAAACTCAAGAGTCTTTACTGAGAGTTTGTTTCCTGCAGAAACACTGATGGAGTCTGAGCGTGAGAGCGTGTAGATGGCGTGAAGATGGCGTGTAGATGGCGTGAAGATGGCGTGAAGATGGCGTGAAGACGGCGTGCACCGGCAGAAAGAAGAATCTGTTCATGTGAGTTTTCTCTGAACTGACCTTGTGTAAACGTTTCTTCTTCTCCTCTTTGTCCTCGATGTAACGCATCCCAGGAGGAAGGTACCAGAAGCAGACGTTGGTGTGTTGAGGCTGAGGAGGAGAAAACACACTCAGAGACAGCAGGAAGAGAAAACACACATTTAACTCCACACACACTTTACTCTGGTTTTACTCCGACACAGTGAAGAAAATACTTCATCAACTTTCATCTCAGAACTTTGATTTTCTTAGGTCAGGATTTTGGATTAATTTCTCATCATTTTGATTTATCTCATAGTGAATGTAGAGACTCAGACCTGGATCCTGGTCTAGACTCAGACCTGGAGCCTGGTCTAGACTCAGACCTGGATCCTGGTCTAGACTCAGACCTGGACCCTGGTCTAGACTCAGACCTGGACCCTGGTCTGAGTCTCATGAGGAAACAAAGAGAGTTGAGTCTCTGACCCAGTGAAAGTGTCTGATCTGTTTTTGTTTTGAGTCTTTTCATATGCAGATGAGCAATTAAAGGGCTGTTCCACCGTTTATCAGACATAATAGCAGCACATTACTGCTGCAGCTCCAGGGGGTAAAGGAGGCAGAGCCGGGGGCGTGTGATGGCAGTAATGACTCTGACACATGATCAGGACGTAGAGAGAAGAATCTGGAGCTTTTCCTGTGATGACAGAGTGAATTCACCCTCTCACAAACACTCACCTTCCCATCAAACACCATCTCGTATCCTTCTCTGTCTTTGATTTTGTTGTACAGATACTCGGAGAGCTCCAGACATTTATCGATCTGAGCCTCAAACCCGATGGTTCCCTGAGAGGAAGAAGGTCACAGGTTACTGAGTCCATGGTTTCCAAAACAAATGCCCCTCAGTCTCACAGAGAAGATTCATACAGTCCAGTTTTTCTACAGCTGATCAGTTTTTATATTTTTATATTTGTCTCAGGTCCTGACCTTTGCTCTCCACATGAGCCAGAGTTTGAAAATGTCCACATGGCGTCCGCACTGCAGCGCTTTGTCCCCGGTGTCGTAGGAAAGGTCGTAGTGTTTGTCCTGCTGGAACAGGTAACAGGCGTGCATCTGGTTACAGTTCTGCATCAGACCCTGAAACACAGGACAAACAAAGAGGGGGGGGGTTAATACACGGACCTGAAACCTCAGCACAGACAGAGAGTTAGAGTTAAACTTTGTCTCTGTTAAAGTTACAGTTTGTTTCTGTTAAAGTTTGTTTCTGTTAAAGTTAAAGTTTGTCTCTGTTAAAGTTAAAGTTTGTCTCTGTTAGAGTTAAACTTTGTCTCTGTTAAAGTTACAGTTTGTTTCTGTCAAAGTTTGTCTCTGTTAAAGTTAAAGTTTGTCTCTGTTAAAGTTACAGTTTGTCTCTGTTAAAGTCTCTGATATTTTACCTCCTCTCTGTTAAAGTCTCTGATATTTTACCTCCTCTCTGTTAAAGTCTCTGATATTTTACCTCCTCTCTGTTAAAGTCTCTCTGATATTTTACCTCCTCTCTGACCAGCAGGGCCGAACACTGCAGAGGCACCGACATCATCTTGTGAGGATTCCACGTCACTGAGTTCGCTCTGCAGACGATGAAACATTAATAATTTTTTGTTACTTTAAACTTCACAGACTCAAAGACTCAAAGACTTAAAGAGTTACAGTGAAGAAACCTGCCTCTCAACTCCGTCCAGTTTCCATCGGTGTCTCCTGGACATGAGCAGACTGCCCCCCCACGCCCCCTGCAGACACAGAGCGGAACAACACTTTAAACATGGAAGACGTTACTGAAAAAATACTCTTCTAAATGTGACAATGAACCAGGTTTAACCAGGTGTTTTCTCCCTCTCTGTCAGAGTCATGTTCATGTTTGTGCCTCTAGGTGTCGCTGTCACATTCTCAGGGTCACAGGTGTAAAAGTTTGTCACTTTAAGCTCAGGTGTGTTTGACCCTGAAGGGCGTAAGGTTCCTGTAGCTGTGGTGTCCTGGAGAAATGCAGCTGACTCTTTGATCATCAATGAGACTGAAGGATGTTATACAGCCTAGAGCTACAACAAACTAGATTGTTCTACACTGCAAAGAGAAATTTTGTTGAAACTAACAAACAGCAAAGGTATCGACCTGCAGCGTCAGAATAATCACAGCAGAGAAACAGACGCAACAACGTGTTCACTCAGGACGTTTCCTCTCTCTCTGATCGGTCTAAGGGATGTTTCCCTCTCTATTCTTTCTCTATTTCCTCTCTCTCTCTCTCTGAGCGGCGTGGGGATGATGGATCAGGCCGTTTACGTCTGTAATGGAGGCGTCGCCCTGTCAGGACTAAATCACCGTCATTAATAGATGGAGCTGCTGCTCTGAGTAAAGTCAGGGGAGGAGATGATTTACAGCTTCTGCTCCTCTTTTTCTAATCCGGAGGAGGAGATGGGCTCCTTTCTGGGTCAGTCACCGCCACCGCCACCGCCGCCGCTCTGAGGCCAGACAGAAGTAATAGATTCATCAAACTCACTCTGAGCTCTAAGTTTCTCTGAGTTTCTCTGAATCTGAATCTCAGACTGAAATCTCACTCAGCAAAACTCAGAGGAGGAAAAGTCTCTGAACTATAATCTGATTAAAGGACAAACAGCCTGGATCTGTTTTACTGTTGTTTGCTTTTGGCGCCAAAATAACTCGTAAGTGGAGTCTGAGACTGAGCAGGAGTTTAGGAGAAACCAGGACCAGTTTCTGATCTCCCTAATAAAACCTCCTCACTAACAGCAGCTGTTAACCACAGGAAAACCAAACTAATAACCTGTTTATCGTCTAATAACTGATGAAAAACCAAACTAATAACCTGTTTATCATCTAATAACTGATGAAAATCCAAACTAATAACCTGTTTATGGTCTAATAACTGATGAAAATCCAAACTAATAACCTGTTTATGGTCTAATAACTGATGAAAAACCAAACTAATAACCTGTTTAACGTCTAATAACTGATGAAAAACCAAACTAATAACCTGTTTATCGTCTAATAACTGATGAAAAACCAAACTAATAACCTGTTTATCGTCTAATAACTGATGAAAAACCAAACTAATAACCTGTTTATCGTCTAATAACTGATGAAAAACCAAACTAATAACCTGTTTATCGTCTAATAACTGATGAAAAACCAAACTAATAACCTGTTTATCGTCTAATAACTGATGAAAAACCTCAGAACAAAGAGACTTGAACACAAAGCAGCTAAATAACATCTTCATATCACTGCAGCGTAAGGAGGAGAGAAACTTTTCTACAGGTGAAATCATTGTTAAACTTTTACCACCTCTCATCTGGAATGAATGAGGAGGTTTAACCTGCAGCAGCCACCAGGGGGAGCAGTTTCTGAGGAGGCCTCATGTTTATACAGACTGTGACCTGAACCAGGACTGAACCAGGATTAATTTCGGACTCTGAGGTTAAATCAGTTTTTGTTTGACTCACGTCCACGTGCATCCACACGTTGTACTTTTTGCAGATGTCAGAGATGGCGATGAGCGGGTCGAAGGCGCCGTAGACGGTGGTTCCTGCTGTGGCGCTGACGAAGAACGGGACGAAGCCCTGAAGAGAGCGAGACACCAGGAGATTCAGAGAAAAAGAAACTCAACGACCTAAAGACACAAAGACTCAGAAATCTCAGAGATTCAAAGACAGAAAAAGTGCGCTCACCTTCTGTTTGGCCTCCTGGAGCCTCCTCTCCAGATCTGCTGGGATCATTTTCCCGCTGCAGACGACAGGAAACAACAGCTGACATTATAGTGCTGTGCTGTATGATAATATGATATGTTTTCACTTCAGTGTGTAATAACGCTGCGTTTAGGAACAATCTGCAGAAATGCTTCAACCCAATAAAAAATAACTTCTTAATTATTGTGTCAGTTCTTACAAAATGTGTGTGTTTAACTTTTTTTTATCAAGAAAATGTCAGAGTTTGGTGCATCATGTAATAAACCACCAAAAAAATCAATGTGGTTTTTATCAAGTGTAAAAAGACAGTTCAGACTTTAAAGTAAAACATAAACACCTGCTTCTGTTTCAGAGTAAAGTTACAACATTTATCATCAGAGTGACTGAAGAAAATATAACTTCATATATGTATATATTTTTGGAGTGTTTTTAGTCCTGCATGCAGACTTTTCTCTGTGTTTTATTTTCTAAAGAGTGTTTAAATGTCACCTCTCGTCTGCTTTGATGCAGATCACACTCTCCGTCCCGATGCCCAGAGCTGCTGCTCCTTTCTTGATGGAGAAATGACTCTGAGAGAAAAACACAGAGAGTGTTGGTGAAACCTCAGACATTTATCACTGTTTTCACTTTAACACTAAAACAGAGCAGCACAAACTTTAAACTGTTTTAAATGTTTCTGCTCCTGTTGGCCTTCAGGGCCACCGTAGCTGCTGTAAAACACTTAAACAGAGCAGCACAAACTTTAAACTGTTTTAAATGTTTCTGCTCCTGTTGGCCTTCAGGGCCACCGTAGCTGCTGTAAACATATCTGTGTTTAACCCTCAGAGATAAATGAAGGTCGTACGTGTTCAGAGGTGAAGGCCACGAGCCGCGGCACCGACGACATCCCCTTCTCCTTCACCTCAGGGAACATCTTAAAACGAGCCAGCAGCATCGCGTACATGTTGGAGATAGCGCCACCTACAGGACACAGAGAGAGAGAGAGAGAGAGAGAGAGAGAGAGAGAGAGAGAGAGAGAGAGAGAGAGAGAGAGAGAGAGAGAGAGAGCTGTGAGTCAGAGCCAATCAGAAGCTGCCAGGGAGGAGGAGGAGGTGGAGGAGCAGGAGGAGGTGTGGGGGGGGTCTTCAGTCAGAAATAATTTCATGTTAATTGTCTGTGATTTTCATTCCTGTCATCAAAATGCAAATTGTGCAGTTACAAAACACTGCAGCTGTGTGTGTGTGTGTGTGTGTGTGTGTGTGTGTGTGTGTGTGTGTGTGTGTGTGTGTGTGTGTGTCCCTCACTCACCAGGAGAGAAAATGCCGTCTCCTCGTCCGTCGCTCCAGCCAATAATCTCCCTCATCTTCTTCAGAGTCACATATTCCAGCAGAACGAAGACCGGAGCCACTTCATAGGTGAACCTGGGTCAGTACACAACACACACACACACAAAAATAATACAAAAACACAACACACACACACACACACACACACACACACACACACACACACACACACACACACACACACACACACAACACCAAAAACACAGGTGATGAGTCACAAAAACAAAGACAAACAAAGACAGAGCAGCCTGAGTCATTGATCACAGAGAAAAGCAGGAGAATGAGCAGCTCAATAAAACAGAGACAGGAACAAAAGTTTATCTCTGTAAAAACTAAAACTCGTGAGTTTATGACTGATTTTTAAATCAAAATTGTCTTTTTTGTCTTGATATGAGCCAGAAACACGTGTTATTACAGGATGTTTTAAGATGAAAATGTCGCCTGAATTTGCTTGAAATTAGTAAAAAAAAATCTGTTAATGGGGAAAGAAAAAATTGCTTGTCAGGTTTGATGAAATGAGAAAAATGTTTTTGTTTTAAAAGTGTGATGATTCACAGTGATTTATATCATGGTCTGTCATTTCTGTGACGTCTGAACTGTTTGTTATTCCTGACACAAATCTGTAAATCAGAGTTTCATTAAATTAAAAAAATGTCTTTTTCTCTCACTACATCAAGAGACTTTTTCTTCCCCATGTCAAACATTTCAGAGCTGATTTCAGCTTTAACATCAGGAACATTTTTCTGCTCTGATACATGTGGCTCATATTCAGACTCTAAGAATTTTTTTACTAAAAATAAAACTTGTTGGTAGACAAAGTTCAGATCCTGATTTAAGCTGCTGCATAAAAAGAGACGTGATGCTTTTAAAGACAAATAAAGACAAATAAACCTTTGTTTTAAATCCAGGGATTATTTAAGGATTATTAAAAAACAAGAAATCATCAAAAGTCTGAGTTTTTTTTTCTCTAGTTTCTGATCTATGTTTGTGTTTGACTCTGAACTCTATATCTGTCAGAAACACACACACACACACACACACACACACACACACACACACACACACACACACACACACACACACACACACACACTCACACACCAAAATTAGCCCCCGATTAAACTGAATTTAATTTCAGAGCTAATTTTCTCCCTTTAAAACCCCGTGGGGATTAGAGGTGAGGGGGGAGGAGAAGTGTGTGTGTGTGTGTGTGTGTGTGTGTGTGTGTGTGTGTGTGTGTGAGGGGGGGTCTCCTCCTTTCTCTCTCTCTCTCCTCCTGATGGAGTGAAGCTCTTATCATCGTTCACAGACTCAAACGTTTGCAGACGCTGCAGAAATAAACCTCATTGTCCTCGTCTCTATCAGCGTTTGACATCAGGACGCCAACGCTACCAACGCCACCGCCACCGCCGTGTGCACAGGGCGCCATCAGGGCCGGGCAGAGGGGGGGGGTCAGACTTACATGTTGGTGTTGGCGGTGGAGGTGAGCCAATCAGCTGCCAGGCCGACCATGTCCAGTCCTGTAGAGAGCTGGTTAAAGTAACGAGGGTGAGCTGGTGACAGAGAGAGGAAAATTAATAATTATAATTATATTATAATAATAATAATAATTATAATTGTTAAATCAACGCTGACGTCAGGAGGAAAATCAAAAAGGTTTTTTATTTAAAGCAGCAGAGTCTGAGCTGACTCTTTAATTACAGGAGAGAATCAAACACAGAAACACTTTAAAGAAAATCCAGGACAAAGATTCAGAAGGAGAAACATCAGAGTTTCTCTCAAAGATTTGATTTAAATCCTGTTATTTAGAAGAAAAACTGATGTGAGTTTGTGGCCGACAACGCAGAATTAAAGAGATTAATCCCATAGATTTATGAGAATAACCACTTTAGTTTTATAAGAACAAAGTCATAAATTTACAAGAATTACGTTGTAAATTTACAAAAATATGTCACTGATTTACAAGTAAAATTCTGTGAATAAATGAAAATAAGTCATAGATTTACAAGAATTACATTAAGAATAAAGTTGAAAATTTAAGGGAGCAACGTCACAAATTTAAGTCATAAGAAAAAGTCTTAAATTTAAAAGAATAAATGACTGAGAATGAAGCTTTACAGGAATAAAGTCACACAATTATGAAGGTGTTAATTTAAGAGAATAATTCAGAGATTTACAAGAATAAGTTCATAAATTTATGAGAATGTGTTTTTAATTTACAAGATAAAAACTGTAAATTTACAAAAACGAGTCGTTGATTTACCAGGATAATATTTAGAATCAATGAGAATAAATCATAAATGTACGAGAACAAAGTGATACATTTAGGAGAATGAAAATGTAAATTTACATAACAAAACTATAAATTAACAACAAAGTTATAAATGCAGGAGAATAAAAGTGTAAATTTAAAGAATTAACAAGAATAAAAGTTTTCAGATCTACAAACACATTTACGTTTAACAATAAAAGAATAAAAGAATAAAACCCACCGACCAAGGAAACATTTTATTTATTATCATATTTTTCAGACTGAATTTTGCAAAAACTCTGATTTAAACCTTTTGAACCTTCAGCAGAAATAAATCAACTGTGAATAATTATTGTGGATTTTGTTTTAAAATGACAAGTTTCTGCAGCAGCTGAAGAATCCGGTTGTTATTGTTGATTCTAGTTTTTTTTTAAGCACAAATCTACAAAGTGTGAGACTGAATTTATCAGAAATGTTCAAACATTTAAAGCAGCTGAACTGTTGATGTTACATCTACGGTACGGTGAGCTGCAAGGGTCAAACCTGCAGCTTTTATTAAACCGTTAAATCTAAAAAAGTGTTGAAGCAGAAAAGTTCACATCCTTTTATTCAAACAACTTTAAACTGTTGAGCTGTTATTTAATGTTATCAACCACAAAAACATCTGTTTTGTAAAATCAGCTACAACCTGCTCCTTTAAACTCATTTATTTATTTAACTCATTTATTTATTTAACTCATTTATTTTTCAACAGAACAAGCAGCAGAAATAAGTCAGAGCCATAAAAACAGGAATAAACAGATATTCACAGACACCACCTTTAAAAAGAGGAATAAAATAAAACTGATCTGACATAAACAGCTCTGTGCTTTTAAAAAACATCACAGTTCAGTTTGATTCAGTGTCGATTTAATTCCATTAATGTTGATTCAGTAAAAAATAAAATCACACAAATAATCAGATTTTCTGCTGAAATATGTTAAATATTTATTTTCATGTTTGCACTGTTTTTAATCTGCTTTGTTTGCCAGTTTGTTCTTGTTTGGCCTGTTGAGGCCTCCGTACATACACCATGATTAACACACACAGCGCCCCCCACTGGTCGGGAGGATTCACAGGATTAATGTTGAATTAGGCCAAAAATATCACGATACATGGATAAATTTATATTTTTACCCAACCTTTGTGCGTTTGATGTGACAGATCTATGTGGTGTTTATAATAATAATAATAATAATGCATTCTATTTCAAGGCGCCTTTCACGACACAAAGGGTAAAAAACACATAAAAACAAAATAAAGTTAAAAACAGCAACATAAAAGCAACAGAATAAGGAACAATATTAAAACAGCAGTTAAAAACAGTAGGTATTATGAAACAGATGAGTTTTGATTTGAAGATGGGGAGGGTGGCAGAGTTACGGAGATCTACATTTATCTACATTATAGAGCCATAATCAGATCTATGTGGTGTAGATCTACATTATTGTGTAATAATCAGATCTATGTGGTGTAGATCTACATTGAAGCGTAATAATCCGATCTATGTGGTGTAGATCTACATTATTGTGTCATAATCAGATCTATGTGGTGTAGATCTACATTATTGTGTAATAATCAGATCTATGTGGTGTAGATCTACATTGAAGCGTAATAATCCGATCTATGTGGTGTAGATCTACATTATTGTGTCATAATCAGATCTATGTGGTGTAGATCTACATTGAAGCGTAATAATCCGATCTATGTGGTGCAGATTTACATTGTTGTGTATTAATCAGATCTATGTGGTGTAGCTCTACATGTTGCATAATAGTCAGATCTATGTGTTGTATATCTACATGACAGGTACTCATCAGATCTATGTGGTGTAGTCCTATATTAGAGGTTAATGATCAGATCTATGTGGTGTATATCTACATTATAGTGTAATGTCGCTGCTGTTTGACTGAATCAGGAGGAAAAGCCTGAAGGTTTTTATTAGAACATTAACTGAAACAGATTTACTGCGTCACCGCTGCTGCTCCTCAGGAGGAGAAAGGAGGAGAGAGGAGAAAAGAGGAGGAGGAGGAGGAGAGAGAGGAGGAGGAGGAGAGAGAGAGGAGTGGACATCAGTTTATCACAAACACTGATTGTGTTCTTTCCCCAGATTTTAAATCAAATCTATTTTTTATTCTATTTCTTTGCTGGAAATATTTTTTAAAGGTTTCATCTCTGAAATGTTTTAGAATAAAAATCTTTCCTCTTTATTTGCTGCTTTAAAATAAAAGAAGCTTTTATATTATTATTATTTTAATTTTAAATCCTGCACCTCCCTTTGCTTTATTTTATTTTGAAAATCTTTATATTTCACTCCTGAAAGTCAGACACCAGGAAACATCACACACGTGAAAAATTAAAAGATGTTTATGTGATTCAGTTTTTCTTCTTATATTAAAAGGAGCGAAATGCAACATGGGAAAAAGAAAATGTGATTTTAAAATCGAGCAAACGCAAAAATAAAAGCACAGTTTGGAGCATAAATGTTTCAGAATGTGTTTGACATTTTTAACTCTTTTATATTTGATCTTATTTTTATGTGAAACATTTGTAGGCCGGAGTGAAGGCCTGTGTGTGTGTGTGTGTGTGTGTGTGTGTGTGTGTGTGTGTGTGTGTGTGTGTGTGTGTGTGTGTGCGCGCCTCTCACCTGTCTTGATGGCGTACTTGAGCGTGGCTCTGCAGCTGATGAGGATGTCATCCAGGGAGGTGGGCTCGTGCTGCAGCTCCCAGTTGTTGAGCTGCAGCAGCTCGTTGGGATAATGAAAATCAATCACTTTGGTTTTTCTGTCGAAAGATTCCACGATGTAGGCGAGCAGAATATCCACCACCTCCTGCAGGAAGGTCATGGTCTTTGCGTCCCCGTCCATGGCCGGGAGCAGGTCTGAGGACCAGAGACAGGACCAGAGACAGGATCAGGGTCTGACCCGGACCAGGACCAGATCAGGGTTTTATTTAATAAACAGGTAAAAACCTGAACCGGGACCAAACTGATCCAACACCGACACGTGTCTGTGCGTAAAAGGAATTAAAACAAACTCAGGCCTGGGGAAAAAATCATTTAAAAAAAAAGCCTTAAATTGATTTTATTCATCCGTCTGTTAAACACGAGGCTCTGAATTTATTTCTCACATATTAAAATCCGGAAGATTTTCCTGAAGGTGACCCCAGAAAAACACAGAGACGCGTCAACGAAACACCAAGAATTTTCCAGAAATAACAAAAAGAAAAACGGATTTATTTAATCTGAGCGGGATCATTTTTAAAAATGTGTTCGAGTTTATTTTCCTTTAATTATCTCGTGGATGTGAAAGAGGGTGTGGACTCAGAATGAATCATTCCTCTTTTGATTTTATGAAACAAAAAAATCAGCGAAAGACGCGAAAATCTGTCACATCCTCGAATCTTATTTTTAATCTATTTTCGGTTTGATATTAGGAATAAAAATGTGTTTTTTACATTTTTCTGTCAGATGTGAAAAGGTGACCGTGAAGGTGAGTCCTGGCTCTGCCTCAGAGGGGGGGTGGGGGGGGGGGGGGGGACAGGACGCGTTGTGCGTAAAAATGTGAGTTTTGCGCCTGTTCCGTACCTGTTGAATAGAGACCAGAGAAGCCCTCTGCGGCTTTGGTGCAGTTGCAGGTTTTGTTGCAGCCGCAGGTTCCGCCTGTTTCTGCCTGGGGGGGCTCCTTCACGGACGGATNGCAGCTGCAGCAGGCCTGAGCGCAGACACAAAGCTCACATAAATCCACTCACGCGTGCTCGGGCTCTGGTTGCCGGTGTTGGCCCCCGCGTTTTCCCCCCCCAGGGACCAGAAGCCTTGAGATGCCATCGTTACCGGGACTCAAAGCCCATCCACGGCGCGCGCACACCCGTTCACACACCCGTTCACAGCTGATGTGGATGATGTGGAGCTGAGCATCCGCCGCGCGCGCGCTGCAGGAAAAACCTCCACGGGAGAAACGCAGAGAAAGGAGCAGGAGTCCACGGAGCAGCAAGAGGAGAAAAAGCCGCAGAGAGAGGAGCTACATGTCCAGGAGGAGCAGAGAGAGGAGTGAAGGCAGCAGCAGGTGCAGGGAAAGGTGTGTTTCCTCTCTTTTCTGTCTCTTCTCTCAGCAGCGGAGGGGAGCGCAGCGGCGCAGCTGCTCTGCCTCCATCTCTAATTGCTTCTGACCCAAATTCACGTCAGCGCACAGTCTCCGCGTGACGAGCTGCGCTGCGTCTGCGTCGTGACTCCAAACATCTCCAACACTTCTGAGCTGCTCACACCAGAACACGAGCTGCTCCTCACGGCCTCACCGAGCTCTGGGGACTGAGGAGGAGGAGGAGGAGCAGAGAGGAGGAGGAGGAGGAGGAGGAGGAGGAGGAGGAGGAGGAGCAGGAGGAGGCTCCAGGTCCGACAGGAGCAGAGAGGAGGAGGAGAGAGTCTGTTCCTCCTCCGTCCTCAGGGCTGGGCGCGTTACTCCAAACACCATCATACTAAAAACCTCCTGATAATCCAGAATATAAACATGATACTATAAAAAAAACTCCTGATAATCCAGAATATAAACATGATACTAAAAAACTCCTGATAATCCAGAATATAAACATGATACTAAAAAACTCCTGATAATCCAGAATATTTCACGCTCCATAAACATGATACTGAGAAAAATGTTTTAGTCTCATCATGTTCTGCAGAAACACCAGAACATGAGGCTTTAAAACTCCCTGATCCTCTAAAAATCCTGACACCTCATTTCCCTCCTTATTCTAAAATGTTATAACACAAATGTCTTGTTACCCCAGAATACTTCACACTCCATAAACACCTCTGTAATTGAAAATACATCTATGCAAAAAAACAACTCCTGATTCTACATAAACCCAGAGACTCCACCACCTCCTTAAAACTCTAAAATATTAAACTAGAAACCTGCTGATGCTTTAAAACACATGAAACTAAAAAAAGATAAACTCATAAACTGTGATACATGAAAATCTCCTGACTCTCCAAAACATTAAAACCCTGGTTCTCTAGAAAACCAAAACCCAACACCTCAGATTCCCTGAGACTCCAAACCCTTGTTGTTCAAGAACGTCTTGATAATTAAAACATCCTGATACTTCAGAAACCTTTATTACAAAACTCCAAACACCCTGACACTGGAAACCCTGGTACTCAAACCCCGATGAAAAACCCCACTGATACTAAAAAAACTCCTCATATTCAAAAAATCCAGACACTCAAAACCTTGATTCTCCAAAAACCTGTTCCTTGTGACTTCATCTTCTCTTAAAATTGAGTTTTTTCATTGAAAGTTTCTCTAAAGGTAGAGGAGTCTGTGCAAGTCTTTAAGTTTTTATTGCTGTCATGGTTTTCTAATGTTGCTCATGTACTCAGGTTTTTTTTTTCCTAATCCCAAACTTTGCCTCCACAGAGTCTGGTGTTTTTTTTTCCTCTCTTCCTCCCTCTTGTTCTCTTGTTCTCTGTTTATAACAAACAGGCACCGTGGAAGCTGGGGGGGCTCAAACCCACAGTTCTCTCACTCTTGTCTTTTTTCTGTTATAAGTCTTTTTACATTTCTTGGATGGGAAGGAACTGAAATTTGTGGAATAACAAATAAAGCATCTTATCTTGAAAGTGGAGGCCTGATTGTTAGATTTTAAAAAGGTTTACTTTGAGTAATGTGAGGATTTAAAGTGAATTATTAAAAGAGACTTATTGAATAAAGAGTTGTGTTGTTAAAGCTCCATGTTTCTAGTTAATATCTGAATAAGAACAAACAGCCTGAAGGTTTCAGTGTCTGTGAAAATGAATAAAAACTATTATCAGAAACAGTTTAGAGATTTAAATACTGAAGCCTGGAGCAAAGACACGAACACACTAATGTTTAAATCACTCTGATGCTTTAAAGACCTTTAAACCTCATTATTATTGTTGTTGTTTTAGACGTTAAACCTCATTATCATCATTTCTTAATAAACTTTAAACCATTATTGTTGTTTTATTCTCACATAACTTCAATTCACAAGGGTTTGTTTTTGATTTCCACTGAGAGCTGTTTGTTTTCTGTTTTCACACACACTCCTCTGTGTGTGTGAGTGTGTGTGTGTGTGTGTGTGTGTGTGTGTGTGTGTGTGTGTGTGTGTGTGTGTGTGTGTGTGTGTGTGTGTGTGTGTGTGTGTGTGTGTGTGTGTGTGAATGTCAGCAGAGACTCTCTAACTCCCTCTGGGCCTTTTCTCCTCCTAAATGTCACATAAAGGTTGAGAGGTTGAATCTCTAAGAAGCAGAAATGAAGAGACTCAGAGGAATTAGACGCTGATACAAACACCAACAAGAACAAGAACACGATGAAGCTGTCAGACTTAAAAAAAATAAAAAACAGCAGCAACACCCAGAGTTCACTCAGAGACAAAAACAACATTTAAATATTTGAAAAGATTCTCTGAGACTGAACAGAACAGGAAACTGACAATAAAAACCATCAATTCCTGAAGTTGAATCCTGGTAATTTTACAGTGTAAATAAATAAAGCTGCTGTAGACAAAGACCTCCTGCTGTGAACACACCAACACACACACACACACAAACCAACACACCAACACAAACACAGATCATTTGTTTAAGGGTCAATGGTGACGTCCCCTTCTTTGTGTCCTAGTGTAATATTTCCTTCCATCATGAATTGAGTATTTCATCACATGTATTTCTTTATTCTATGAAACCTGTGTTATTTGAACACATCTTCAAACTATTAAAATATAACATGTTTTTTTGTGTTTTGGTTCCTCAAACCCCCAAAATGTCAGGTGGTGCAACCGTCCTGACAAGTATCCACAGTAATTAAACTCTAAAAATTGAATGTCAGTTATTGTAAATGGAAATTAAAAATACAGTGGCATTATTTTATGCTTCAACCTTTTTAAATAAAACATTCTTTGCAAATAAAAAGAATTTTAAAGCTGTTGAGAAATGTCAAAAACTTTTGTCCCGTAATTTTCACCTTGTCAAATGTCAGGGTGGTGCAACCGTAACATTAGACTTTTATTTTAAAGTGAAGAGAATAAAACAGGAAACAGGAAACTGCATCAGCCAGAGGAGCCCAAATGACATTTGTGACCAAGTGGAAAAGTTTGTAGATTTCTCTGAAATACTGATAAAAAAGGTTTTTTCACTTCATTGGTGACTGGAACAATTTCCATGTCAGGTGG
>RPOG01001440.1:0-69558 GCA_008086565.1 Thalassoma bifasciatum | reverse complement strand
CTCCCAGTGTCTCTGAGTCTCTGAGGTGACAGAGGGAAAACTCTGAAATCTTCTCAGGTGTGAAGCTGCTCTCACAGGTGTTTGATGAGTCTGCGTCTCTGAGACGTCTTCCTCAGCAGGTGCCTGAAGTCGTACGGGTTTTCTTCAGCCTGACTCTCTGTGGACGGGAGTCTGGGCACTGAGCGCCTGACACACACACACACAAGGGTCACATACAAGGGTCACACACACACACACACATGGGTCACATACAAGGGTCACACACACACACACACACACACACACACGTTACACAAACAGAAGTCACAGAAATAACACTAATAAGTGAGAGGATGATTCATCAGGATGATTCCTCCTCCCCCTCCTGTTTTTATTAATAATCTAAAATTAAATGTTTTCTCTGAGAGAAATAATCTGCTGTAATCTGCTGTAACATTAACAGGATTATAACCAGGATTAATCTCAGTGTGTGCTGACAGGAAACCAGCTGTTGCTTCTTTTCAGACTGAACCTCAGAGATTTAACCTGTGAACAGATTCAGGGTCGGAGGAATAAACCGGACGTGTTTTAATTTTTAGCCTTTAGCTCATCCTCTCTACTTTTTATCTTTCGTCTTCATCAGCTGCTGTGTCGTCATAGAAACCTCTGATGCTGTAAATCGATTGTGAAGCTGAGAATTAGCGTTTAGAAAAAAAATCTATTTTGGTGTTGATAATCCTATTTTACGCCACAGATTATGATGAGACAAAAATATAAAAATGAGACTTTAATCTGCTCACGGCCTCTTGAACGAGTCAGATGAATTTGCTGGTTTCAACCATTGACTGTATAATGAGTAGACGTCACGACACTCGGCTCAAACTGAAGCCTCCAGCAGATGCCCCGCCCCCTGGTGTCTGGCTGCAGTATAGGTCATAAGCCCCGCCCCCTGGTGTCTGGCTGCAGTATAGGTCATAAGCCCCGCCTCCCCATGTATTCCAGATATGAGCCGGGAAAACTTAAAAAAATTACGATACCTGGTAGAGACATTTCTCTCATCTTTACTCTAAGGTGGTATGATGATGTCATCTGGCTGCATGGTGTTCAGGTGTTTTTTTTTCTGAGAAGTTAGTTTCTCATTAGTTATTGGACGTTAAAAACCGTGATATAAGTTTCGTTTTACGATAGTTGACAGCTGCCGTTGGTGAGTAGTTTTTATCGGGGATATAAGAAACTTCAGGAAAGAGCCAAAAGGAGACTAAACCTTCTGAAGAAGAAGAAATAAATATTTTTATTTCTCTTTTTTACTTGGCTCCACCNGCATGTCATAAATTTGACTTTACTTCATCATATCTTTGATTCACTTCTAAAATCTGACCTTTTTCCATGATATTGTGGCTTTTATCTCAAAATTTCAACCCTGCATCTCATTATTTTGACGTCACATCCTGAAATTGTTGACTTATATTCCCCATATTTAGATTTTTCCACAAATACTTTGATGTTTTTCACAGAGATTAAAGGAGAAAAAACTGTCTCTGATTCTCAGAGCTGAGGAAGTTCAGAGGTCAGAGAGAAACTCTGCTGTGGTTTCATGGGAAATCTTCCTCCTTTCTCCTCTCTGATCACCTCCTCTCTCTTCTCTCTCCTCTCTGATCACCTCCTCTCTCTCCTTTCTCTCCTTTCTCCTCTCTGACCACCTCCTCTCTCTTCTTTCTCTTCTTTCTCCTCTCTCTCTTTTCTCGTTTCTTCACCCTCAGTTGTTTTGTTTAACTGGCTCTTAAAAACAGTCACACACAGTTACAGTCTGAGAGGATAAACAGACACTTACTCATCTTTCCGGGGCTTTCTCCGATCGTCCTGGACGGAGCGCTGAGAGAGAGAGAGACAAGCTGCCATCACACACTCCTGTTGTCTCTGGTTAAACTCAGGACGTGTCGTAAAGTAACTAAGTACAAACATTTGTTACTGTGCTGCAGAATTTTCACTTTGTTTTCTTTATTTCTGGAAACTTTGCTTTTACTTTGCTTCGTTTCCTGAATCAAACATGAACTGGAGGAGCAGAAAAGCAGCAGCAGAGTAACTTCAGACGGCTGCAGCAATTGTTCTCCATCTGTGACTCACGTGGATGAGGTTGTAGTAGGTGGAGTCCTCGGGGGTGTTCAGGGTCTTTGGCTGCTGGGTCCTTCGGGGGGTCCGAGAGAGTCTCTTCTCACCTGGAGGAAACAAAGATTATTTATTATTACTTTTCTTATCTTTCTGTATCTTCCTACATTTCCCAGAATCCCTCTCTGTCACCTGCAGGTTAAAACTGAAAGTGCAGCTGTGACTGATTCATTTCTTCTGTCTCTTTGTGTCTGATCCTCTCATGGTTTTTCTTACTTTATCACTTTTTCTCCTCCATGATTAAAACATCTGCTTTAATCAAACTTTTTATTCTGGGACACAAACCTGCATGGATCAGAATTTTAAAGAAAATAAAATCAGGTTTTATCAAACTTCCTGTGGTCACTACAGTGACACCTATTATAGCTCTGACAGTTTCACCCTCAGGCTTCAGGAGATTTTTCCAGCAGAGCTAAAAACAACCTTTGACACATCAGTGACCTCACACTCTGAGCTCATTCTCTGCATCATATCGAGCGTTTACAGCCACGAGTGGAGGTGTGTGTGTGTGTGTGTGTGTGTGTGTGTGTGTGTGTGTGTGTGTGTGTGTGTGTGTATGTGTGTGAAAATCCATCTCATCTGTCACGCCTGATGCCTCCCGCTCACTGCTCGTCCTGTGACATCATTAAGGACATCACAGCGAACTTCTCTTTCTCATTATTAATTTCTGTTGTTTCTGGAATAATCTCAGGTGAAGTGTTTCTCAGGTGAAGCGTTTCTCAGTGTTTCTCAGGTGAAGCGTTGCTCAGGTGAAGTGTTTCTCAGGTGAAGTGTTTCTCAGGTGAAGTGTTTCTCAGGTGAAGCGTTTCTCAGGTGAAGTGTTTCTCAGGTGAAGTGTTTCTCAGGTGAAGCGTTTCTCAGGTGAAGCGTTTCTCAGTGTTTCTCAGGTGAAGTGTTTCTCAGGTGAAGTGTTTCTCAGGTGAAGCGTTTCTCAGGTGAAGTGTTTCTCAGGTGAAGCGTTTCTCAGGTGAATCAGGTGAAAGTTTGTCGTATTATTGAAGAACTTCAAAGGTCGGCGTCTCTCAGGTGAGTGAAGCTTATTTCACACCAACGCTGATGAATTGCTGATGTCACTGTCGGACGCACTAACCTGATTAACGTTTACGACCTTTGGCGCCCGGCGTTCATCACAAACGTTTGTGACGAGGTTTGTTCTGCGGCTGAGCTCTGATTGGCTCTGAGGAACGAGCAGGAAAAGCTGCTTTAATGTCGCTGCTGGAAATAACAGAGATAATTTATTCAGTTTGCCCTCAGGAGACGACCCTCAGAGGAGGCGGGAAAGGTCAAACACGCCAAACACGGCGCCGAGGGAGACCGTTTAACCACGGCGGCTCAGAGCTGACGGCGCTCAGATATGAAACATCAGGAACAATCAGAGTTTGATCAAATGAAGCCGAACGCTGCGGTAAATTCATCTTTATTACACTTCAGCGCTGACATTTCCTCTGCTTCTGAAAACAATCGAGCACCTGAACGCATCACATCTGATTTCTGATGACACGCGGCGAAGAGCAGCACTTCCTGTTTGGACACTTGACTTTCCCTGGTTTCCTGATCTGATCACGCTCACAGGAGGAAGGAAAAGGCGATAACATCACCGTCGTCTCTGAGGCAATACAATCTTTTTCATGAGGAGGCGAAGACAGCGAAGACGGCGAAGACGGCGAAGAAAGAGCTGACACACACGACTGTGATCAGAACGATTTCAGAGAATCAGTCTGTGACCAGAAAACTCCGGATTATCTCAGATTATTAACCCTGATATTATTCTGACTCTGCACCGTCTGATCTGATGAGAAAAGTCTTTTTTTGTTTCCACCATATTCACAAATATGTCACAATGACCTTTGTAACCCATGATATAAAAGATATGATGTATGTAAAAGTCTTTTTTGAGTATAAAGAAGCTGAATTTGGACTTTTTCTCACTCAGGTTACTGTCAGAGGTTCATATGATGATGTTTTATCACACACAGTTTTGTGTCATCACATTTCTATATCACAAAACAAAAACAGTCATCACTAATTTTACATGTAAATAGTAAAGTGTGGAATGATCAGTGTCATTTTCAAGAAATTCTGTGAAAGAAAATTAGATGCTCTGAGAAAATTAATTTATAAATGAGGTGAAATTGGAGGGTAACAGGTGTGTAAACAGTGAAACCAGTGAAACCAGTGAAACCAGTGTGTTTGATCCTTACTGCTCTGGTGATTCTGTGGAGTGAAGCCGTTGACTGTTTTCGCTCTCACAAACATGCCGTTGTTCTCTGGGTTCGATTGATGAGCCTGGATGATGGTGTTCAGCTTCTGCTGCAGGGACAGAAAGTCCTGAGACGCTTTAGCGATCTGTTTAAGAAAAAAGACAAAAAAAACATAAAAACAGAGAATAAAAGACTCAGAGACTAAAAAACTTACTTTCACATTTAACAGATGCATAGATTTTTTTCTAAAGGTCGAATTAATCCATTTTCTGTGTGACTGTGATACTGTTATTTTCCCTTTTACAACACATTATGTCTAGTTGCTCAATTTCCTGTTTTAATGACAAGCTCTTATTTTGAAAGGATGCTTAAGTTCCTGCTGCTGGATCAGGAATCAGAGTAAAAACAACCAGAAGAGAAAAAGTTTGATGTACAAGCTTCTTTTCCTCCAGCAGAAATTTAAGTTAAAGGTTTAAACTGATGACAAAGGTCAAAGGAAGGTCAAATATGTCACACACAGGTTACCGTAGCTCACTGATAACCGTGTGTGTGTGTGTGTGTGTGTGTGTGTGTGTGTGTGTGTGTGTGTGTGTGTGTGTGTGTGTGTGTGTGTGTGTGTGTGTGTGTGTGTGTGTGTGCGCTGACCTCGGCGGAGAAGCCGTGCAGCTGGGCGGCGTCCCTCTTGGCGCCCTGCTTGTTGGCCTCCAGGCGTTTCCGCTCCTTGTGGCCCCTGAAGTTGCTCTGGATCTTCACCGCCGCCTGCTCCTCCTCCTCTCTCTCTCTCTCTGCGTCCGCCTCGTCTCTGCGCTCGATCATCACATCGGAGACGTCCACGCCGTCCTCCGTGGCCTCCTGCGCCTCCTCGTACTCCTCCTCCTTGGCCCTCCTCCTGGCCTCCCTCTCCGCCTTCATCTTCTTCCTGTCGCGGTGACCTCTGAAGTTGCTCTGCAGGACGGTGGCGGCTTTCTCCTCCTCCAACGCCGACTCTGGCGCCGCCGCCGTCTCCGCCTCCTTCTTCCTCTTCTTGGGGATCTTGCCCTCCTCCTCCAGGCGTTTGCGCTCCTTGTGTCCTCTGAAGTTGCTCTGCAGGACGACGGCGGCTTTGGCCTCGTCCTGATCCTCCGCTCTGACCTGGTCCGTGGGGGAAACGGCGGCGTCGATGGCGTCTTCTGGACTCTGAGCTTTCTTCTTCTTGGCGGGGATCTTCCCCTCCTCCTGCAGCCTCCTCCTCTCTTTGTGACCTCTGAAGTTACTCTGCAGGACGGTGGCGGCCTTCGTCTCCTCCTCCACGCTGACTCCTCCTCCTCCCTCTTCCTCTTCTCCTTCTTTTCCGTTCTGCAGCTTGTTCTCGTCCTGCTCTTCCTGCCAAACGTCGGCGGCGACGGCGTCTTCGATGGGAACCTCCTCCTCGTCCACTCCCGTCTGCTCCTCGTCGTCGGGAACCTGCGTGTGGTCGCTGTCGTCGTCCTCCTCCGCCTCGTACGTGCTCTCGTCTTCATCGTTCTCGTTCTCCGGCGTCTTCTCTCCTTCCTCCTCGTTGCTGGTGGGCTCTTTCTCTCCTCCTTCTTCTCCTCCTTCTCCTCCTCCTCCTTCCTCCTCCTTCTCCTCCTCCTCTGTGACCTGTGTGTCGCTCTGAGCCTGTTTCCTCTCCTTAAACTTCTTCCTCTCCTTGTATCCTCTGAAGTTGCTCTGAAGAACCACGGCAGCTTTAGTTTCTTCTTCCTCGTTTGTAGCTGCAGAACTTTCTTCTCTCTCCGTCTTTTCTGCTTCAGGAGTTTCTTCTTCTTCTCCTCGTTCTTTCAGGCTCTTCTCCTCTTTCTCTCTCTCTTTGGCTTCTCTGCAAACAGAAAGAACAGAAAGAAGAGAAAGAAGAGAAAGATCAGACCCAAACTCTGACTCTCTCTCTCTGTTGTTCCTCTCCTCTCTCACCTCTGTTTCCCTCTGAAGTTCCTTCTCTCCTTGTGTCCTCTGTATCGCGCCTGGATCTTAGTTGCAGCTTTGTTCTTCTCCTCCACCAACTCCTTATATTTCTTCTTTGCCAGGTAACCTCTGCAGACTGAGGAGGAGAAGAGGAGGAGTTAGAAACACTCAGAATAAAGTGACCATATCCTAAACTGTAGAATGGTATAAAATCCTCCTCAGGATCCTCTTTTCTTCTCACCGGCCTGAAACTGGACGATGAAAGTCTCTAACTTTGCTTTGCTCTTGCCGTCGGCCACTTTCCTGCGAGCTTTGTGTCCTCGATACGCTGCATTAAAAAAAGAGAGAGAGAAACATTGGAGTCATACTCAGAGTTTTCATAAAAGAAAAGCTGCAGACAGAAACAGGAGTTTTACTCAGTGTTTTCATTAATAAAAAGCTGCAGAATGTGTGAACTTTCTGACCTGACTGCAGCACCAAAGCGCTCTGCTCTCTCTCCTTCAGGAGGCGTCTGTATCTCTTTGCTCCTAACCAGCCGCGGACGTAGGCCTGCAGCAGGACGATCCTCTGAGTGGCCTGCTGCACCATCAGGTTCAGCTGCTCCACGTGGTAATACTTCAGGAACACCTGCAGGATGGGACAGCACCACACACACAACAATAACACCTGGAGTCAAACTACAACTACAGTCAAACTGAAACCAAACTGAATTCAGGTTTACCATCTTTGCAGACTTCACAAACCCAGGATCAGTCTTTAGCTTGATGCAACTATCATCATTTATTCTGATCTCAGGGGAAAATCTGAGGCTCTTTGTGTCGTCAGGATAAATCTTCAAGTTCCCTGGGGTCAGAACAGTTTCTGTCTTCACTAATTATGGATTTTGATTCAAACTTTCTGTCTCTCAGCTATAACAAACATATTTTCTGCCTCAAATATAGATTTAAAAACAGACAGGATCATTACACAGGGTTTGTAAAGGTCCAGATTTTGATTTATTTGTTCTGAAGGATGTGGAAATAAATAATAAAACATAAAAGATGAACTTAGAGCACAATAAATGTTCTGAAGTTTCAAATGATTCGTCATTTTTTATCATGAGGAAGATGTAAAATCATTAATCTGGTTCTAAAATCTGCCTGAGCAGCAGCAGAGCGAGTGATGCCACAGAAACTGAGACTAAAGTTTTTCTCTTCCTCCTTCAGAGACTCAAACAGAAACTCTTTGTTTTTCTCTTCAGCAGCAGAAGGATGAGAGCGGCTCCTGCTTTAAGAAAAGTCTTCAGAGTTTGAGAGGCTCTAAAAATAAACCTGAGCAGCTGAGGAGCCTCTGAGTCACATGTTACTCCTCCTCCTCCTGCTCCTCCTCCTCCTCCTCCACCTCCTCCTCCTCCTCCTCCTCTCACCTTTGTCTTCCCCATCGCCCAGCTCTCCAGTTTGGCCTTTTCCAGGATGGCGGCGCAGGTTTCTGGAGTTCCTGATGGCTCCTCGTGAGCGTGGAAGGCCAGGATGTAATACCTGCAGCAGAAACAGTCACACAGGTTATTAATGATAATAATAATAATAATAATGAGGGAGTGGTACCTGCAGCAGACTGTGACACAGATTATTAATAATTATTAACAATAATAACGTCTGAAGCTGCTCTGAATGAGCGTTAACGTTCCTGATCTCTGACACTCGCTGACCTCTTCACGAAGTTGGCGAACAGGATGCGGTGTGAGTAACCCTGGCGTCTGATCTTGGCGGTCTCCAGGACGCCCGTGTACCTGAGCTGAACCAGAACCTTCTCGCGGTCGAACTTGTTGGCGTGGCGGTCGTTGTTGGGTTTGATGCAGCGGACGAAGTGCGGCTGCCCGGCCACCATCTTGGAGAGCAGGTCCATGAGAGAGTACTGGGTCAGACAGACGGGTCAGAAACGTCAGAGTCAGCATCTGCATCAGCTGATTCCACACAAACAGGAAACAGGAAAACAGGAAAGAGGAAGTGCTCTCACTCTGAAATAAGAGGCCACGGTCTGCGTCCTCATGTTGGTGGTTTCTCTGGGATGATACGGCGTGTCGCCAGGATCCACCGGCTGAAAACACAAACACAAAACTCTGCTTTAACTCACAAACCTCTGCAGAAACTCTGCTTCAACTCACAAACCTCTGCAGAAACTCTGCTTTAACTCACAAACCTCTGCAGAAACTCTGCTTCAACTCACAAACCTCTGCAGAAACTCTGCTTTAACTCAAACCTCTGCAGAAACTCTGCTTTAACTCAAACCTCTGCAGAAACTCTGCTTTAACTCAAACCTCTGCAGAAACTCTGCTTTAACTCACAAACCTCTGCAGAAACTCTGCTTTAACTCAAACCTCTGCAGAAACTCTGCTTTAACTCAAACCTCTGCAGAAACTCTGCTTTAACTCAAACCTCTGCAGAAACTCTGCTTTAACTCACACCTCTGCACTTTGAGACGAAATTGAGTGTTTGGAGACGTCTTTGAGACGAGATTGAGTGTTTGGAGACGTCTTTGAGACGAAATTGAGTGTTTGGAGACGTCAAACTCTGCTTTAACTCACAAACCTCTGCAGAAACTCTGCTTTAACTCAAACCTCTGCAGAAACTCTGCTTTGACTCTCAAACCTCTGCTTTAACTCACAAACCTCTGCAGAAACTGTGCTTTAACTCAAACCTGTGCAGAAACTCTGCTTTAACTCACAAACCTCTGCAGAAATATCTGCAACTTTTCATCTTTGTCAGTCTGATACATGAACTTGTTTTTAGATGGATCATCTTGAATATCTTGGTCAGTGAAAGTCTTAAAAACATCCTGATTTAAATCATTCCTCGGTCGAAACAAACTTTTAAAACTTGTCAACAGGTTTTGAAGCTGCAGAGTTATTTATTTAAGATAAAAATCTGCAGCTCATTATGAGATAATTATTATGATTTCAAGCTGTCTCTTATTAAATATAATAAATAAAGATTAAACCTCATGTTTAATTATTAGATATCTTACCAAGAAAATTGTCACTTCTTACGTTGGTAGATTTTCTTGCTTATTACAGGCAGAAATATCTTAAGTTTTTTTATTATTATTACTTATTTTTAGAGTGTCATTTTTCCAGTGTATCATTATGTTGTTGTTGTTACTCTGGGATAAACTCAGTATTAATGATCCAGATTTCTGTTTAAACAGATTTAATGGAAACACTAAAGCTTTACCATCCAGTTAGATTCATTTAGTGACAGTTTGTGAAACATTTTTTATTTCCAGATTCTTTATTTATAGGAAATGATTTCTAATCTTCCTCCAGAAACAGGAGGTGAAACAGAAAGAGTTTGAGTTTATCTGCAGAAGAAGTGAAGGATTATTTCATGTAGTGAGGATCTAAAGTTACTGAGTGAAGAGGAAACAGAGTTTAAATCTAAGTTTGAAGAATCTAAAGTCAGGAAAAGGAAACTAACTCTAAGAAATGATGTTTTTACCTCCGTGACAGAAAAAGAACTGTACAAGGTCAGCACGCCCATCTTTGAGCCCCAGAAACAGAAAAAGAGGAAAACAGACAGAAAAACAGAGACAGAAGAGAGGAAAAAGAAAAGAGGAAGTTTAATTACAGTCAAACAGACAAACAAACTTTAATCTAAAGGTTTAGGTTTAGAGCAGGAAGAAGAAACAGACTGAACACGTCTTTATGAGGCTGAAGGAGATAAATCAGAGCTGACACAGACTGAGGGGGGCTGTACCTTAGCGAAGGTGATGGTGCGTGACGGCGTCCGCAGAGTGTTTACGCCTTTACCCTTGGTGTGAGCCAGGTTACCTGAGAGAGAGAGAGAGAGAGAAACAGAGAGAGAGAGAGAGAGAGAGAGAGAGAGAGAGAGAGAGGAGGAAACTTTCAGCTTTAACTGGAACTGAAGAGAGAGAAACTCTACAGCTCAAACTTCAAGAACTCTATCTGTGTTATTTTATGTCCCTTTTTCACTGACTCGTCTCAGCCCTACTCTACTCTCCTCTACTCGGTTTGTGTTGTGTTTCCATTAGCGCGGTACTACGCGTCAGACGCCAGTTTTTAGTACCTACTCTACCCTGGTTCTAAGAGAGTAAAGCTGATACTAAAAGGTGACGTGGACGGACTGCCGGTCACTCATTGGTCAGAGAATGTCGTCTCTGCAGCTTCTGACTCTGAACAAATCACTTACAAGAGGCAAAGGAATAAGTCAGCGACGGGTTTTTAATGACATTTAAACCTGACGGCACAGAACCAGACTGAGTAGAGACGAGGAGAGGAGAGCTGGAACTGTAGAGTGGAAAAGGGCCATAAAGGTGTGTACAGGTGTGTACAGGTGTGTACAGGTGTGTACAGGTGTGTACAGGTGTGATGTTACCTGTTTTGGTGAGAGGGTGAGTGACCAGTTTTCGTGTGAGCTCGTTCTCTGACGAGCGCAGCAGCAGGATGATGTCAGCGGGCAGCGTGTCTCTGTTCTTCGCCAGGAAACCTGCAGCGTTATAGATCACCTGAGGGTTTGACACAGAGCAGAGTTACCTACAGGAGCTTTAATCAAAACTCAGAGGAGCTTTAATAAAAACTCAGAGGAGCTTTAATAAAAACTCAGAGGAGCTTTAATAAAAACTTCTGAGGAGCTTTAATAAAAACTTCAGAGGAGCTTTAATAAAAACTCAGAGGAGCTTTAAGCGTCAGATTTATCACCTTCCCAGCGTAGTGGTGGATGCCGAAGCCCAGGTCCACTCTCTTTGGTCTCCAGAAGCTTTTGGTCTTCAGGTTATCGTCGAATTTGTCTGAAACATCCACAGAAAGAAGGAAGATCTTTGTGAGGCTGTGACTGACACATGAACACATGAACACGGCTCCACGTGGCTCTGAAAGTCTGAATCTTTAAACATCTGTGGAGGACTGACCCACGAGCGTCTGGTCCGTGGCCTGAGGGAAGCGACTCTCCTCGTCCAGCAGAGACAACATCCCCATGGGTTTCTGCAGGAACAGGTCCAGGAGGGGCCGGTTATCCTCGTACTCGATCATCCGAGCCTCCACCTCCTCGTTCAGGTATTCGTCCTGAGCACAAACAGAAACACTGAGAGCAGGAACACAAAACCCTCCAACAAACCACGACTGACTTTTCTGAACATCTCAGCTCCAAACAGACGACCACAGAGAAGTTTGTTACTGCAGCTCTTTGTTCACAGTCCACTCACAAACTTTAAACAGCTTTTTAAGAGTTTAAATAAAGAAAGTTTGGTTCTGCAGTTCAGCAGAATAAACTCTCAGTTTAGGAGTTTCTGAGTCTCAGTTTCACTGTAAATTTTTGGGCTCACATCATCAGGATGAACTCTGAAGAAGAACTGAGTCTCTGGAGCTGTGGATATTTGCTTATCCAGGTCATGATACGTCTCAAGTCGACTGGACCAACCTCATTTTCTGCTCATACGAGGTCGGTCCAGTTAACCTGCTGACTTTGGGCTCCTTTGAGAAGTGAGTCTCTTGTGATTAGGACTGAACAATCTGCCAAAATAATGTAACTGTGATTTATGATGCACTTATTTTTAGGTTCCTCATCTTATTTGTTGTTGATATCAGTCACTATATTGAAGCCAATCAAATAATTTTCATTATTCTCATTTCAAATGAGAAAAAACACAAACATGAGGAAGAAAAGAAAGATTTTTGTACACAAAGAAACTTCTGTTTGCATAAACAGTTCCATCTAAAAAAGAGAGAAAATGATGAAAAAGTGAAATAGTTTTGTTCCTTATTTCAGAAAGATAAACCCAGGTATTTTATAGACTCATTCTACATAGATTGGATTATTTGGGGCCTTTATTTCTGTAGATGTTGATGATTATGGCTTAAAGAGAATGAAAACAAAAAATTCATGGTATCAGAAAATGATTATTATTTCACGTTTATGGAAATATTTCACTGTCTGACTTTAAATTATTACAGCAGGACATTTTAATTTTCCAAGCCCTAATAATGATGAAATAACTGAATGATGCATGATTTCTGTAAGAATGAAAGAAGAAATGTCACAGTGACTGTTCTCAGAAACAGTCTCAGGTTTGTGCAGGTGTAAAAACTGTAAACAGATTATTTTGGAGACGTCGCTGCCACCGCTCAGTTCACACCAGCTCAAACACCTTTGTGTTTGTTCACTGGGCCGTTTATAATTCAGATTTAACTCTTTCAGCATCAGCTCTCACATTTCTACCATCACACTCTTCTCTGCTCCTCAGCTTCAGGGTTTCAGTCTGAAAACTCTTCACAGTCAGAGTCAAACACTGAGAAGAAGCAAAGAGCTGGTGTTTCCTGCTGACGTCAGACCTGCTCTCTCCCCCTCTCTCTCTCTCTCTCTCTCTCCCTCTCTCTCTCTCTCTGTCTCTCTCCCCCTCTCTCCCCCTCTCTCTCTCTCTCTCTGTCTCCGTCTCTCTCCCTCTGTCTCTCCCTCTGTCTCTCCCTCTGTCTCTCTCTCTGTCTCTCTCTCTCTCTCCATCTCTCTCTCTCTCTCTGGATTAATCGGGGGCTCACGCTGAGCCTCAGCTTTGTTCTTGGCTCTGAGCTGAACTGATCCCATCAGCCTCTGACTCTGAGCGACTCTGAGTGACTAAGCTAAAGAAGACTTTCCTCAGCAGAAACACCAACAGGAACAAACAGCATCACATCAGCTGTTTGTCGGAGTGTGAGACGCACGCTGAAGAGAGGGGGGGGGGTCAGGAGGTTTCTGAGAGGAAACACAGAAACACAGAGACAGGACTGAAGGTTCAGACTCTGTCACAGTTTCTTCAGCTCAGCTCAGTGTTGGTACAGAAACTATGGGACGAATGTAAATCTGGGCCTGAAGCCAACGACCCCCCAGAGACAAATAAAGTCAAACTGTCTCCAGCTCCTGAGTGACCCTGGTTCAGGATGATTAATGAGTCTGCTCTGTGGGAGAGACCGAAGCATTTAACACCAACAAACTGCTCTGTGCACCCTGAGGGAAAACACACCAAACACAGAGAGACAGAGAGAGAGAGACTGAAACACACTGAAACACACTGAAACACAGAGAGACAGAGAGAGAGACAGAGAGAGAGACACTGAAACACCCTGAAACACACTGAAACACAGAGAGACAGAGAGACCCTGAAACACAGAGAGACAGAGAGAGACACTGAAACACCCTGAAACACAGAGAGACAGAGAGACACTGAAACACAGAGAGACAGAGAGAGACACTGAAACACCCTGAAACACACTGAAACACACTGAAACACAGAGAGACAGAGAGAGACACTGAAACACACTGAAACACACTGAAACACACCAAACACAGAGAGAGAGTCACTGAAACACAGAGAGACACTGAAACACAGAGAGACACACTGACACACACTGAAACACACTGACACACACTGAAACACAGAGAGACAGAGAGAGAGACACTGAAACACAGAGAGACAGAGAGAGAGACACTGAAACACACCGAAACACACTGAAACACACTGAAACACACTGAAACACTGAAACACCCTGAAACACCCTGAAACACACTGAAACACACTGAAACAGGTTAAGATGGTCTAATCTCTCCGTAGGTGTGTGCTCGTACCTGTTCCCAGGCGAAAATGTGCTGGTTGAAGTAAAACTGGATCTGCTCGTTGGCGATGTTGATGCACAGCTGCTCAAAGGAGTTTTTCTTAAAGTTCTCAAAACCAAAAATGTCCAGGATCCCGATGTTCAGGCCTTTGTCCTCCTCCCTGCAGGTCACAAAGTTAAAGATCTGGTTTTATAAAAAGAATCTAATGTTCAGCCTCTTCTTCCTCCTCTGAGTCAGGATCAGAGACAAACATTAGTCAACTTCATCTCTGTTCAGGTATTCCTCAGTGAAACTCTGTCAGTGAAACTCTGTCAGTGAAACTCTGTCAGTGAAAGTCTGTGAGGGACACGTCTGTGAAAAATAAGGCTGGAGTGTGGACTGAGTGATGAGGCTGAAAATATGATCAAACACTGGGAAGAATATAAAGGAGGCCAGGAGGAAACACACACACTAAAGGTTCAAACAGAGCTTTTATTTTAGCTCTTTAATCTCCACAGAACCAGTTTAATGAATAATAACTGAGGCTGGAAATGACAAACAGGAACATTTCTGCACAGAGTCTGTAACTGTAGGTGAGTTAATCCGTTTTAGAAATAGATATTAGAGAATGGATTGATCAGCAGAATTGGCATCATGAAGTCTTTTCTTTGCCCCTGACTCACCCCGGGTCGCTGTCGGGCCGCAGCAGCGCGTTGATGCGGTTGACGATCCAGCTGAAGAGGCGCCCGTACAGCGCCTTGGCCATGGCGTCCCTCACCTCCCCCGCCTTCTCCACCGTGTTGGGCCTGACGATGGTCTCGCCCCTCGCCACCACGCAGTGGGAGGTCAAGGCTTCCTGGAGCTCGTCCGAGCGAATGCACAGCAGCGACGCCACTGACAGGACACGAGATAAGAGTTAATATTCATGAGAGATCAGAAAGAGAGCACACTGCAAAAACTGAAACCTGAGCAAGTCATTCTGTCTTATTTTCAGTCAAATGTGTCTGATTATTCTTGATTTGAGCCACATTTACGAGACAAGGTCATAAAAACGTCTTATTTTAAGTTTTTAAAGACAAAAATGAGGCATCAATTGCTTGTAACAACGAAAACCAGGACATATGGATGAAAAACAAAACAAAACAAAACAAAAAAATGGTAATGGATGTTAATGATTGATCGCTAATTGATTTTGTGTTAAGAATGAACCAGTTAAAAATGTATTCATGGATATTCTATCAATAGTTGTGGCAGCAGCTGCACCTCATCTAATTTTGTTTTTGTCTGCCTGAGACTTTTGCTGGATAAGGAAATAAAAACTTAACATGAGAAAAAGAAAGACAAAAAAACAACCAATGAAAATGAGTTAAAAACACTTGTTTTCTATCTTATCAGTTATTAATGATTATTGATTGTTAACGTTTTAGCTATTGCACTGCAAAAACTGAAATCTAAGCAAGTCATTCTGTCTTATTTTTAATAAAATCTGTCTTTCTATTCTTGATTTGAGCCACATTTACTAGACAAAGTCATAAAAATGTCTCATTTCAAGTTTTTTAAAGACAAAAATGAGGCATCAATTGCTTGTAACAAGTAAAAAAAAATCAGCCAATGGGACAAGATAAAAGATTCTTGTTTTAAGACATCTTTCTAATTTCAAGAAACTTCCCGGGTGAATTCGTCTTATCCCATTGGCAGATTTTTTTGACTTGTTACAAGCAATTTACACCTCATTTTTGTCTTAAAAACACTTGAAATAAAACATTTTTATGACCTGGTCTGGTGAATGTGGCTCAAATTAAGAACAATAAGACAATTTTTACTACAAATAAGACAGAATGACTTGATTAGATTTCTGTTTCTGCAGTGCAGGACGTGACCTCCACGCTCCAGCAGAGGAAGTGATGATGTCATGAGTCTGTGGCGTCCCCTCTCACCGTTCTCCAGAACAGAGATGTTGGTGATGATGCTCTTGTCCGTCTGATGCTCCGACGCCACCGGAGTGAACTCGATGTCTCCAGAGTTGAGGATGGCGGCCAGAGTGCTGTAAACGCTGCCCAGCTCCTGGAAACAAGAGACAAAGAAAAGTTTGATCCACGAGGAGCAGGAGACTCAGTCTGACGTTACCATGACGACGAAAACCTTCAGCTCCAGGAGGTGAATTCATTCAGAGGATTTGCAGAATCTGTATTAACCCTGTGGTCATAGTGGTCACTACAGTGACACCTATTTAAAACTTATTTACTCCTAAATTCAATGGTTCATGTGGTGGAAATTCATATTAGTCTGTGTCAGGATATTTTTATTCTTCTTAGGGCCTGAAAAATGTTTGTAATTTATTTTCCAAACATAAATATTTTTAAAAAAAGTTATAGACAAACATTTGAGGGTAAAACAGCGAAATAACTAGAAATTATTCAGTGTTAAAATGGATGAAAGAGAGTTAAAATGTTTTTCAAAGCATTAAAAAAGATTATTCATGAAATAACCAAAAAAAAGAAAGAAGTCAAACAAAAACTAAGTCATATTTACATGAAGTTCACACTATCTAAGTTGAACACTTAGCTACAAATATTTGAAAAAAAGAAACATGGAAAACTCTTCTTTCATGCTTTAAGACAAATAAAAACACTCAAGGGAAAAATCCAGACACTGACTTTAATAATTTATGCATCAGAGGGTTAATAATAGGTGGTGAAATATTGCAATGAATTGATTCATCAAAATTTTTATCCAACTCTAGTTCTTATTGTGTTCTTAACCTACATGAACGTGCAGCTTCACACTGTGCACACACACACACACACACACACACACACACACACACACACACACACACACACACACACACACAGAAGGACGGAGGTGTTGTCCTGGTATAAGAAGCTCTATAATCAGCATAAACTGTTTTATTCTCTCTCTTTGCTGTAGAAAAGAGCAGGAGAGATGCCTGTGTGTGTGTGTGTGTGTGTGTGTGTGTGTGTGTGTGTGTGTGTGTGTGTGAAGGTCACTGTGAGCAAACCTTGAGGGGGGGGTTCAGTAATGAATGCAGCAGTTTGTACCTCCAGGGTGAATCCGATGACTTTGAAACACTGNAGTCCAACAGTTTAAGAACAATGTTTCTCAACTTTGTCCAACTGCAGGAATTGATGGATTTCATCATCTACAGACCATAATATCATCAAAAGATTCAGAGAATCTGGAGAAATCTCTGCACGTAAGCAGCAAGGCCCAAAACCAACATTGAATGGCCGTGACCTTTGACCCCTCAGGCGGCGCTGCATTAAAAACCCACATCATTGTGTAAAGGATATTAGCACGTGGGCTCAGGAACACTTCAGAAAACCATTGTCAGTTAACACAGTTCATCACTACATCTACAAGTGACAGTTCAAACTCTACCATGCAAAGACAAAGTCACACATCAACAACACACACAAACACCGCCGCCAGAAAAGAGATGAAACAGGAAACATGAACCTGTCCAAGCTTTTTAGGGAAAAACAAGTTTATCAGTTTGAACAATAAATATCTTCTTTGTGGTGAATTCAATTGAACATAAGTTAAACAGGATTTACACATCAGTGTTTTCTGTTTGACCTGACGTCCCTTTGTCACTGCAGCTGAGGTCGTATTTAACTTTCATTTTACTTCAAATAAAAACCCCGACAAGAGCACAGAGCCTGTTTCAGGTGTGGTCATTAAGGATATGTGTGTGTGTGTGTGTGTGTGTGTGTGTGTGTGTGTGTGTGTGTGAGTGTGAGTGTGTGTGTGTGTGTGTGTGTGTTTCCTCCTCTTTAGACTCAGCTCCTCCATCATTAGTCTCTAATCACAGACTCAGAGGTGAAGCTGCCTCTGACTCGTCTGTTTTCTGATAATGAAGCAGTTTTTCCTTTGAAGTTTCTGCACAGAAACCTGCGGCGCCACAATCTCTGATCAAACAGGAAATAAGCGAGCGGCGCCACTTGACCCGCTCTGCTCTTCAGACGCTGGATAAGAGCTGGAGACTGAAGAGCAGGAAAATGTGGACGCTCTCAGAGACAGAATCCATTAGATCCACAGACAGGAAGTGACCTCGCTCAAACGCCTGCTTCAGGTTTCTGTGGAGAAAGTTCCTGAAGGTGACGGCGCTGTGGCGTGATCGTCTTACACGGCCTGATGGATGACCCTGCTCTTCTCCAGCAGGTACTCGGAGATCTGCGCCCCCACCACCGTGCCCCCACAGGTGAACTTCATCTCCAGGTATTTCCCGAAGCGGCTGGAGTTGTCGTTGATGACGGTGCAGGCGTTTCCGAAAGCTTCCACCAGACTGTTGACCAGCAGGATCTTCTCCTGCAGCGTGCGGTTATTGGCCTGAAACACACACGTTAAAAAAACACACCTGTGAGAGAGTGAGCACCTGCAGGAGCTTTGACAGGTGATAGTCTGTCACACTCGTCGTCTCTCCTAATCTACCAGAACAGTTTAGACTGAAAAATTCAATTAAAGTGTAAATCCTGACGGGCATCAGCTGCAGACACAAACGCTCCATCACAAAACTCTGATCCACAACAACTTCATCAGATATTAGTTTCTACAAACAGTCAGGAGGAGAAAACTCATCATCCAGGACCAGACAGATTTATTATTCTGAAGTCTTAAAGTGAAACAATTGTTGTGTTTTCAAACCACCTGTCACTCAAAGGTGTTTGGTTTTTACAGCGAACGCTTCAGAGACACAAGAGGCAGAAAACCCTGAAGATAAATCAGCTGATTTCATAACTTCTTGTTCCTGACATCAGTTTGATTTCCTGCTGTGTTTCTCTGACATGACAGAAACCTGAGGATGGAAACTACAAACTTCTTTGGATGGTTTATTTTTAATCTTTAAATTCAGATATTTTCCTGTTGACTTCATCTCATTTACACTGTAAAAACTGAACTCTAAGCATCTTATTTTAAGTAACATTTATCTTATTTTTCTTGATTTGAGACACACTCACCAGACCAGGTCATAAAAATGTCTTATTTTAAGTTTTTAAAGACAAAAATGAGGTTTGAATTACTTGTAACGAGTCAAAAAAAAATCTGCCAATGGGATAAGATAAATTTGTCGTAAAGTTTCTTGGAATCAGAAACATGTCTTGATACAAGAAACTCTTTCTTATCCCATTGGCAGATTTTTTTGGACTTGTTACAAGCAATTCAAACCTCATTTTTGTCTTTAAAAACTTGAAATAGAACATTTTTATGACCTGGTCTGGTGAATGTGGCTCAAATCAAGAAAAATAAGATAAATGTTACTTAAAATAAGATGTAATGGCTTAGATTTCAGTTTTTACAGTGTAGTTTGTTTCATGTTTGATTCTTTCGTTATTCAATGTTAGTTTTATTCAGTCAGATATTGAATTCAGTCCATTCTCAGTGGTTTCGTGTGTGAAATGACCTTGTTATTTCAGATTTTCTTGTTGTTAATGTTATTAGTTTGGTTTATTTTGTTTTTTTTAAGTGTAAACGTCTGTGACTCACCTTCCCCAGGACGGTGAGCTGCTGCACCAACAGATGAGCACTTTCTGTTTTACCTGCTCCACTTTCCCCGCTGATCACCACACACTGCTCACACACACACACACACACACACACACACACACACACACACACACACACACACAGGTTAAAGTGAGGCAGGAATAAAGAGTTTTGAAGGATGGTTGTCAGAGTTCGTGTACCTGGTCAGCGTTGTAGGAAACCATGGACTGATAGGCGATATCAGNTTTTTTTTAAGTGTAAACGTCTGTGACTCACCTTCCCCAGGACGGTGAGCTGCTGCACCAACAGATGAGCACTTTCTGTTTTACCTGCTCCACTTTCCCCGCTGATCACCACACACTGCTCACACACACACACACACACACACACACACACACACACACACACACACACACACAGGTTAAAGTGAGGCAGGAATAAAGAGTTTTGAAGGATGGTTGTCAGAGTTCGTGTACCTGGTCAGCGTTGTAGGAAACCATGGACTGATAGGCGATATCAGCCACAGCAAAGATGTGAGGAGGATTGGCTGAACGCTTCGCTCCGATGTAAGTCTTGTTGTACTGTGAAGAGAAGAAGGATGGAAAAGAAAAACATGTTTGAAGAATGAAAAGATGAGACTGACTCAATGAGGCAAGTTTTTCATCTAAAGCAGAGGCAAAGCATTCTGGGAGAAGAGGAATGAGAAGTTTCTGCAAACTGGAGGTGAAGAAAACACAGTGTGTGTGTGAGTGTGTGAGTGTGTGAGTGTGTGTGTGAGTGTGTGAGAGTGTGTGTGTGTGTGTGAGTGTGTGTGTGTGTGTGTGTGCACAGACCTGAGGAGTGTAAATCTCCATCTTGTGAAAAGGGTTCACAGCGATGAGGATGTCGCCCACATACGTGTAGATCTGGTCTCGGCCGTAGCGGCTCTGCAGCTGCTCCGTCACCGTGTTCTGGAAACAGAAACCACACGATCGACTCCTGGGTCAGAAAAAGAGTTTTACCTGAACAAATGGGACTGAGATCTTTGTCAGAAAGTTCAGTTTTCTCTGCTCCGGCTCCTCGCTCAGGGCCGGAGACGCCGCTGCAGCGTCGGAGCTTTATCTTCAGGTCAGATGTGATTAATTCTCCGTCTTTGAGCCGTCAGCACAGGTGCATTAACGCCGCCCTCGTACCAACGCAGACTCTGAAAGATGGAGGAAAGATCCTGCAGCAGCTCAGACTGATGTTTCCTTCACATCAGCTCAGGTTTGATCAATCGCTCTGATGTTTGTTTGTTAGAGAAACGCTGCTGTAAATTCCTCTGTGAGCGTTTGCTGTCGACTGAAGAAACACTTCGACTTCATCCAGTCGTTTATCAGCAGACTGTCTGGTATAAAGTATAAAATACTTAATACTGAAGTAAAAGTACAAGTATCTTCGCAGAAAATGACTTTGGTAGAAGTTAAAGTCACTTTTTAGAATATAACCACAGTAAAAGTCCTGAAGTATCTGATCTTTAGGGAACTGAAGTATGGAAAGTAAGTTCCTAATATAAAATGAACTTCAGCATTAGAAGTAAAAGTTTTGTGTTTTTTTAAATGAACACTTTTGAATTAATTTTGGCTTCCTCACAGTAAAATCACAACCTTCAGGCACAGGAGAAAGAAGTTTGGACTTTTCCAACATTAATCTTCTGTCATCATCATTGTTGACTCTCTCTCTACATCAACTCACCAAAATCTTTTTTTTTTCATATAAAAATGTTTAGACTTCAACTTTGAGACTGTTTGTTTTGGGGGATGAAGTTATAAAACATGAAACAAGGAGAAAAAGCAGCAAAGCCCTGAGTTTTCACAGCATTTCCTTTTATAGATACTGAATTTTTAAATTCAAAAACGTCTTTTTCTCCATCAGTGTTTGTCTCTCCATGAATAATAAATGTTTGAAGTCTTTGTGTTGTCTACAGTTGTTAAATCTGTTTTCCCGTCCCTGCGTTTCTCACCTCGTCTAAAACCTCGAGCGTGGCGAGGTCGTCCACCTCATCGGGGTCGCTCTGCGTCTTCATGTGGCTTCCTCTCTTGGTGTGGATCCGTTCATGCCTGAAACTCACAGGAAACTCCGTCAGGTTTCAAACTGAGCTCACGATGTTTTCACTGCACAGGCGACGATTTTAGACTCTGAACCAAGATCAGACTCAAACCTTCAGCAGCTCAACGCCCTGAGCACGAAAACCTGACACCAACATCAAGATCTAAAGTTAAACATCAGCTCCATCAGCTCCATCAGCTCCATCACTAACATCAGCTCCATCACTAACATCAGCTCCATCACTAACATCAGCTCCATCACAAACATCAGCTCCATCAGCTCCATCAGCTCCATCAGCTCCATCACAAACATCAGCTCCATCACTAACATCAGCTCCATCACAAACATCAGCTCCATCACTAACATCAGCTCCATCACTAACATCAGCTCCATCACTAACATCAGCTCCATCACAAACATCAGCTCCATCACTAACATCAGAGCTGTTAATGAATAAATGTCTAAACTGTTTGGAGCTGAACAGACTCAGATAAAGTTTATCTTCATACATATTTAATCTCTTTACTCTGGATTTTCCTGTGTCCAAGAATCTGTTTATTCTGCTCAAATACAAAAACTCAGATCCTAAAAAAATCACAGAGTCACTGACTTTCACAAAGTGAAAAAACTTGAGTTAGAAAAAGGTTAAAGGGACTTTAATCCTCTTAGATTTTCACTCCAACATGTGACAGTTTACGGAGAAAAAAAACATCACTATCATGATTCAATGTTACAAAGATTTATTATCACTTTGATTTATAACACAACACTTTTTTAATTTAACACAGTGGCTCCAAACTTTTCAAACTCACTTTCAAGTCTCCAAAGTTTTTGATGCCCACCTCTGACCCCGTAAATATCCAGGCTATACAATTAAATCTATGGAGTCTGTTTTTCTCTGAAGGTTGTGTCTGCAGCTCATTGGTGGATCAGTAAATAAATGTTAGTGAGACAGAAATAAACATCTACACACGAGTCACATGAGGCAGCAGGAAAGTTAACGTCTACACTAAAACCAGCTCAGGTAGTTGATTCAGACAAACACAGGTTGGATCATGTCTACAGCTCTAAGCCAACACTGCTCTAGGGTCAGAGGGGTCAAAGGGTCAAAGGGTCAAAGGGTCAAAGGGTCAGATATTCGTGGTTACCTGTCGTTACTGTCTTTGCGTCTGTCTGTCTTTCCGTGATGGCTTAAAGGACAGAAAACGGATTAACATTTCTCCATCTCTGGAGCAACACTTTGAGTCATGGCGTGCAGCTCGGCGCCCTGAGAGCAGCGGCGCCGAGCTGAGTTTGTGTGCGGGCTGACGGCGAGCGAAACATCAGCAGAGGAGGAGGAGGAGGAGGAGGAGGAGGAGGAGGAGGCTCGTTTGGATTAAAGCCAGAGTTAATCTGGAGCCTGACACATGAAACAGTGACAGGAAACTTCTCTGGTTCAGTCTGACTCTACGTGAGTTAGTGCAGCAGAAACAGTTTTTACACGTTTACAGAGAAAATGGTGAAAATGATCAAAAGTCTTGGTCTGGGACTGTGTGGTCTTGAACTCTAGTGTTTACTGAGGGAAGTGTTGATTGTCTCTGTCATGTTCCTGAATATTTGCTCTGGGTAAAATAATAAAACTGAATCATCCTTTGGAGTAAACAAAGTTTCTGAATCTGAAAATGAAAGACAGCTGCCACTTTAGTAGAAAAGTGGAATAAGATCATATTTATAAATGTCTGCTTTGTTGAATTCTTGAGCATCATTGTGAAAAGAGCTGCTGTCAGAGAGAGTTAGTGCTGACTTTCATGCTTGTGAAGTGAATTATTTTGACAGTTTTCTGCTGTTGTTGGTGAGGACACAGGTGTCAGAGACAGATTCAGACCGTACCTTGTTTTCTCTATCACTCCTATTTGTTGGTTGAGATCAATGAGCTCAATCAACTGTTTCTGCAGGATTTTCTCTCTGCCAACGATCTGTTTGATGAAGACGTGCTGAAGGAGGTCCAAGACGTTTGGTCTGAGCTCAAAGTCCTTTATCAGACACCTGAAGAAAGAAAGAGACAGAGAGGAAGGTTCAGGAGCTCTGTCCTTCATCAGAGCAAATATTTCTACAGCAGCTGATGATGATGATGTTGATGATGAAGATGATGATGATGATGTTGACACTCACTTGCAGATGAAGTCGTTAAAGTCGTCCGACCAGAGCTCGGGCTGGTGCAGAGTGGGAGCTGGGTTTCTGTCAGAGAAACGAGAGGAAAGAAAATGAAACAGAGAAGGAAACAGAGAAGGAAACAGAGAGAGAAAGGAAGACAGAGAAGGAGATAGAGAAAGAAAAGGAAACAGAAAAGGAGACAGAAAAGGAGACAGAGAAAGAAAAGGGGACAGAAAAGGAGACAGAGAAAGAAAAGGGGACAGAAAAGGAAACAGAGAAAGAAAAGGAGACAGAAAAGGAAACAGAGAAAGAAAAGGGGACAGAGAAGGAAACAGAGAAAGAAAAGGGGACAGAGAAGGAAACAGAGAAAGAAAAGGAAACAGAAAAGGAGACAGAGAAGGAAACCGAGAAAGAAAAAGGACAGAAAAGGAAACAGAGACAGAGAAGGAGACAGAGAAGAAGACAGAGAAAGAGACAGAGAAGGAGACAGAGAAGGAGAAGGAAACAGAGACAGAAAAGGAAACAGAGAAGGAGACAGAGAAGGAGACAGAGAAGGAGACAGAGAAGGAGACAGAGAAGGAGACAGAGAAGGAGACAGAGAAGGAGACAGAGAAGGAGAAGGAAACAGAGACAGAAAAGGAAACAGAGAAGGAGACAGAGAAGGAGACAGAGAAGGAGACAGAGAAGGAGACAGAGAAGGAGACAGAGAAGGAGACAGAGAAGGAGACAGAGAAGGAGACAGAGAAGGAGACAGAGAAGGAGACAGAGAAGGAGACAGAGAAGGAGACAGAGAAGGAGACAGAGAAGGAAACAGAGAAGGAAACAGAGAAGGAGAGGAAGCTTCAGTGTGGATCATCCTCAGTTCCCTGCAGCTGCTTTAATGTCACTGACTCTGGATCAGTTTTTTTCTCTTGGTTCCTCCAATAAAAAGCTGCTTAGCAGAGATAAATGTGTTTAAAGGGTCAGACAAACAGAGGCCTCATTAACAGCTGAACTCATCTGTGTAATTCTTCTCTGTTTAAAAACCTTTTTACACCTGATTCTGCTGTGGAGGGGGAAGTCGATGCTGTCTGCTAATGCACGGCGCCCTCTTCCTATTGGCTGTGACAGCGATAAATTGGCTTAATGAGAGCGCATACATCTGCTGTTTATCACACACACACACACACACAGACACACACACAAGGCCGAGTCTGCCCTGATAACACTGAGGTTAATAAAGTGTTTCCACACAAACAGGAGGTGATCAATGAAACTGGTCCAGTCCTGTTTTGTGCAGTATTTTGGCCGTAAACATTTAACCAAACATTGCATGAACATGGCTCAGTTTGGTTTGACATCTTTGTGATTTTTGACCCTGTTTGACACAAAGTTTGATGTTTGTAACTCTTCCTCTCAGCTCATCTTCCTCCCGTCAGCTCTGCTCCAATCAGACGCTGTATAATCGCACATTTCTCCTCCTCTCCTGCTCATGATGGAGCATAAAAGCTTAAATCCTGTCACTTGTGAATAATTAGACTTTAATCTTTGACCTGTTTCAGAGAGTGAAGCTGAGCACAGACTCAGGATCCTCTCAGACTGTGACAGACTCAGAGAAAACCAGACACAAAAGTTTCAATGTTTTTACTGTAAAGAGGAAACAAGGATATTAGTAAACGTTTGTATTTGTCTGTCAGTTTGTGAGGATGATGATAAAAAGACAGATGAACATAAATAAACTGTTTTATTGGAACAGAGCTGATGCTGCATGATTCAGCTGTTTGTCCACAGGTGAGTTCACTCAAGTGTCTGATCTTTAAATAACACGCAGCGTGTTCGTCTGAGTGACCTGGTCTCAGACTGATGGATGAACACACACACACACACACACACACACACACACACACACACACACACACACAGAGGCCGCTCCTGTGTGTTTGCTGGGGGGGTCAAGCTCCCCAGGAGCCGTCACGAAGCTTTCTCACAACCTCTGTGACTGCTGCTGGAGCTGGAGGCTGTGTGTGTGTGTGTGTGTGTGTGTGTGTGTGTGTGTGTGTGTGTGTGTGTGTGTGTGTGTGTGTGTGTGTGTGGAGCTGACAGTGACAGTCAGCGCTCACATTTGAGTCAGGAAACATTAAAGGAGGCAGAAAAACAATTTGGTCGGTCTTAAAGATTGAAGCAGCGTGTGTGTGTGTGTGTGTGTGTGTGTGTGTGTGGTCGTTGGTCGTTGTCAGTCATCTTCAGTCGTCGTGTGCTGGCGGCTCACCTGGGTATCTTAAAAAGCGCTCTCATTGGGTGGAGGTCAGAAAGGGGCGGGTCTCCATCTCCCAGCTCGATGGCGGTGATACCGAGCGACCAGACGTCACAGCGAGCGTCGTAGGTGGAGTCCAGCTGCTGCTCACAGGCGATGACCTTCAGGAGACACAGGACATTTACTGAACCTCATTATTTTATTTAAGCTTTATGTAACCAGGTAATGACACTGAGATCTCTGTGGTAAGTGTGACCTGGCCATGAGGGCAGCAGCACGCAGCATAAAAACACAACAAGATGACAAAACACTGACATTACTCCAGGATACCACAGAGAATCTGAGACAGGAGGAGAAAAATATAAAACAAACTCATCAACCTGAGAAACATTTTATAAACGTTTAACAGATGATTCATGAGCCTCATTATGTGACTGTAGGAGTCAAAGTGATTAAAATTAAAACCTATGACATCCTCCCTGACCACGCCCTCTGAGTTACAAAGATTATTTAACAAATATAAACTTACACTAAAAAACATCAGCTCATTAAAATCTGGAAAACAAAATGTTCAAGCTTCAATCTCAATGATGACGACGTGAATCTGAACACACACAGATACCAAAGAGACGGAGGGTCACACACCAGAACACACACTCATCTCACTCTGCTGAGGGCAATATGACACACACACACACACACACACACACACACACACACACACACACACACACACACACACACAGAGTCTATCATCTGTATCCTCAGGGCTACATGGTTCCCAATCAACAGAATGAATAGGCTCTGAGTGGGACACACACACACACAGTAACACACACACTCACTAACACACACACACACACACACACACACACAGTAACACACACACACACACACACACAGTAACACACACACACACACTCTCTGGGGTCTAAAACCAACATGATTTAAATTCCCAGCAGACATGAACAAACGTACACAGATAAAATCCTGATCAGATTTTACAGAGTCGAGTTTGTTTGGAGCAGAAACAGCTTCAGACCTGGTGAATTTATTCAAGGATTCAAGGATTCAAGGAGTTTTATTGTCATTCAACCCATGTAAAACATGGGTGGGATGAAATGAGGTTTCCCTGGTCCCGGAGCAAGCCCAATCATAGAAATGAGAATAATAAATATATTCAAATATACAATAAAAAAGAGAATAAAAGAAGAACACAATCAACTCCTATCTATCCTATTTATCCTTTTAAAGATAGTTTAATGTTATTAAAAGAAACTTGGAGGTGTTAAAATGTTCCTGAGTCAGTGAGAGAATAAAAAGAGTTTCCTGCAGATGTGAAGCAGCTTACCGTGGACTCAGGGTCCTGGTCCAGGTTCAGGTCACACTGACTCTAACTGCTGCTTTCTCTCTACGTCTGTCATTCAACATCCACCTACAGCTCCAAACATCCACCTACAGCTCCAAACATCCACCTACAGCTCCAAACATCCACCTACAGCTCCAAACATCCACCTACAGCTCCAAACATCCACCTACAGCTCCAAACATTCTCCAAACATCCTCCAAACATCCTCCAAACATCCTCCACCCTAACCCCACCTTCAGCCCAGCCCCTGAGTCTGTCGTCTCAAACCTTTGATTAACATCTTAAACAAATCAGATTAAAATCCTGTCAGGCTTTCTTCTATTCTCATGAGCTGTTTGTGCTTCATGCAAACCTCATGTAAAAACTCTGACCTGCAGAGCTCCTCAGGTCTGAAAGGTGACCCTAGAGGACGAGGAGAGACGGGAGGTTTGAGAAAAAACCCTGAGTTTTTAACCGAGGGTTTAAAAAAGCTCATAAAATAATCTCCTCCGCTGAGAGAAATCCTGACTTTCTATCCAAGTTCATGATGTCATCAAAACTGCAGATATGTTGAAACTTTATTGTATGAACAATCAGAAAAATAATGTTTAATTCACTCTGACACCAACAGGTCTGCTGTCTTATATTTATTGTTGACAGATAAATCATCATTTTCTAAGAATTCAATGGTGTCAACTTACAAAATCTACAATCAACAAAAAACTGACTGGAAGTTTCTGTTTTACTGAATGTCCTGAGTTGGGTTGTAAACTGCAAAAACTGACATCTGTGCGTCTTTGTGTCTTATTTTTAGTAAAAATTGTTTTCTTGACATGAGCCACAATCAACTCCCAAGTCCAGAAACATGTCTTATTTTAAGTTATTCAAAGACAAAAATGAGGCCTGAATCACTTCTAACAAGTCAAAAGATATCTGCCAACAAGGTAAGAAAATACTTTCTCGTATTAAAACATTATTCTTATTTCAGGAAACTTGATAAGCAGATTTTTTTGACTCGTTTCAAGCAATTCAGACGTCATTTTTGTCTTAAAATAAACTTGAAATGAGACATTTTTCTGCACTTGTAGGTTGAATGTGGCTCATATTTAGAATAATTAGACACATTTGAGTAAAAATAAGACTCTAAACTTGCTTAGTGCACACAGGTTAGTTAGTCAGTTATTCAGCAATATCAGTGTAGTTTTCTGATTGTTTTAACTTCATGGTTTCCAGAGATGTCTAGTTTTCACTCGTGTGTGTGTGTGTGTGTGTGTGTGTGTGTGTGTGTGTCTCTTGCTCACAGAGGGAGACTGATGGAGGCTCATGAACATTATTTCAGACAGAATTATCTCTCTGATGGTCTCTAACTGCTGGGACCTGATCCAGACTAATGACGCAGAGAGAGGATCTCATAAAGGGGGGGGGGGCACAGACCAGCTCCACTTTACCTCAGGAGCCATCCAGAAGGGGGTCCCCACAGAGGTGTTCCTCCTCAGGCGGGTGTTTGTCAGCTGGGCCGAGACACCTGCAACAACGAGGAGGAGAAAACACGTCAGACTTTAACCTCACGCTCACGGTGGATCAAGATAAGATTCTGTTAATAAAATAATTAAATACTCAAACATTTACAGGTATCAACCTGATAATGTTTTGTAAAGTGTCTTGAGATAACGTTTGTTATGATTTGGCGCTTTATAAATAAAGATTGATTGATTGGGCGACCTGCCACATGATATAAGCAAAGACACTAAATATCTTTTAAGAATATTTATCATTGCTGCTAAGAAAGTTATCACTCATAAATGGCTACAGGCGGAAGCACCTACATTACAAAATTGGATAGAAATTATAAAAGAAATTCATGAAATGGATAAAATGACTTTTTTATTAAGATTAAGAAGAGATTTGTATATTTCAAGATGGGAAAAATTGACACTTTATTTTGGAATAGTTGATGTGGAGGGTGTCTGCGAAAACAACAGAACCATGTAACATTTCATCAGAACATTAATTTATGAAAATACTGAACAAAACCTACGACTGTTAAACTCCACGACAACTGTGAACATTTCAGACCTGGAAACGTTTTTGATGTTTTTTGTCTTGTATCTGTTTTTTATTTTTCATGTTACTTTTCTTTTCTGTCTTTGCTGTTCATAAATGAAAAAATGGAAATAAACTTTAAGTGTTAAAAAAAAAAAAAATTGATTGATTGATTGAAGGAGGTCAGAGACACAGAACAGATCTTTGAACTTCTTACAGATGTCAAACACTTTGCTGATGGAGGTGATTTCTAAATGAGGAGTTTTGTCAGAAGCTGATGGAGGTGATTTCTAAAGGAGCTGAAGAGTCTCAGCCTGACACAGATCTTTAAACTTTGAGATGAAGCTGTGACTGAGAGGAAAAACTCTCCGTCTCTGCTTTTCTTTTAAATGATCCTTCACTTTGAATCTCAAATCCTGATGCGTCAGCTCTCAGTCCAACATTTCAGGAGCAACATTTGGATATTTCGCTCGGCCGTGAAGAGGAAGATCCAGACTTCATTTTCCTGCGTCTGAGACCAGATGAAGCGTCTGATCCTTCGCCATCAGGACGACGACACGGTTGTGTGGAAACGACACGCTCCGTTTAAAAGAGACGAGTCAGAGAGTTACAGCATTTACTAACGACTTCACAGCGTTTCTAGTCTTGTTTTTAGGTCCTGAAGCTCAACCACCTGGATGTGAACAATCACAGCAGTTTGTCAGAGTTTTAATCTGTAAATGAAGATAAAATTATTTCTGATAAACTTCAACAGAGACACGAGTCCAAACACAGATCAGGTTTTAACGAGACAAAGAATCATCTTATAATGTCATCATGTTTTATACCACAAGAACGTGAGGACGTGAGGCAACACTTTACTTTAAAAGTCTGCAAATTTCATCAGAGTCAAGTCATAAATAAAAACACTTCTTATCTGATTTCTCAGACACTACTCCCAAATTTTTGAGAATTGGGTGAAAATCAGCTTCTTTAAAAAAATGTCCAAGTTTGATTCTAAGCCACAGATTTTTCCAATTTCTTTGAGATATCTTCTAAATTTCAAGGAAAGTCGGTGACAGTTGGTGAATAATTCATTCCCAGTAAAAGCTCAATTCTCCTTAAAGCATAATTACTAAACATCTTATTCAAACTTTTTTAATTTTCAGTAGTTTTTGAGCTGTGGTTTTCTTTTTGCATCTTGAAACTACTTGGAGCTTTTTTATACGCTGATGTATTAGGGCCACTTAAAGAAAAAACAAATATATATATATACATGTAAGAAAATATGTAAATCAAATGTGAAGAAAACAACAACAAAATATTGGGACTTGGGTTGTGTTTGGTTGTAATATTGCTGAGGATTTCATTGGATTATTTTTACTACTATAATATGTTTTGAAAATGTTTATCTTTTCTCCATTAAGAAAACTTATGGTGTTACTCAGACCATGTAATTAAGTTGATTAAGTTTATTAAGTTTATTTCAACATTTATTTATTTGTTTAATTTAATTTCAATTTTTGCAAAACAGGTCGGCAAAATAAGCTTCAGCCTACACCCTTTAATTAGCTCCAACCATTATGTGATATTTGGATCTATAATATATTTGTTGTGCTTGGTCTTTAAATGCTAATCGAATAAATTGAATTGAAATATAGTGGCAAATGCCTAAAATGTTTTTTTTTCACTAAACGTCTCATCAATGTAAAAATATTCCAAGATTCATTCACACCTTTAATCAGTCAGTTTTTATTTGTTCAGAACCAAATCCTGGACACATGGTTTGACTAGTTTGAAGATTTTTTTTCAATAGATTGAGTGTTTCTTAATTTTGTTTTCAGGTTTTAAAACAGGAGTAAAATCAGCTTCTGCAGCTGCTGATGGAGTCAGAGTCAACTCACTGTTTACAAAAGTCTCAACTGTCAACATCCTCTCAGGTTATTACCCAGAATCCTGCAGGACAAAGAGCTTCCTGTGCGTGATCAGATCAGCACATCACCTCAGTCTGTTTGCTACTGTGTGTGTGTGTGTGTGTGTGTGTGTGTGTGTGTGTGTGTGTGTGTGTGTGTGTGTGTGTGTGTGTGTGTGTGTGTGTGTGTGTGTGTGTGTGTGTGTGTGTTTGTGTCTCGGGGCTGCTGTGTTACTCGTCTCCTCGCTCTAACGCTGATGTGTCTGGACTGAAGTCCTGATTGTGGGTCATCCTGCTCCTCATCATCGTTTTCCTCTCACCCAAACAAACAAACAGCGTCTCTCTCTCTCTCTCTCTCTCTCTCTCTCTCTCTCTCTCTCTCTCTCTCTCTCTCTCTCTTTGTCTCTTTGTCTCTTTGAGTTTCTGTGTCAGGTTTTTCTCTCTGAACATCACATCACTGAAGGTCCAGGGATGAAAACACAGATTAAAGCTGAAACACAGAGTCTGAGGTTAAAATCTTTCTTTGTTACCTTCACAGGATTCAGCATCACTGACTCAGAGAGGAAGATTTTAGCTCCACTTTTAAACTTATATGAACCTTTTCTTTAATCTCAACTCGTCTTTGTGTTTTTATCCATCACCCAATAACAACAAACGTTATCCAAAAAATGAAATTCTTATTCTCTTGAAGTCTGTCCAACAGGAATGATGTTTATTAGAGAGGAGCTGACTGTTTAAAAATAAAAAGCAGAGTTTTCAGGGAGGATGTTTTTAGAGACAAACTGTGGTTTCCTGTGGACGACACGACTGAAGAGAAATAAAAATATCTGAGGTTTAAAGTCTGAGTGTAATAATTTAAATGTTGGTTAGTGCAGAATAATTTACAGCCAGAAAGAGAGAAAGAGGAGCTGGAGGGTTAGAGCTTCTGTGTCAAACATCATCAGGGATTAACATCATGAGCATCGGGGGGGGGTTAGACTGACATGTACACACACACACACACACACACACACACACACACACACACACANAGTGTGTGTGTGTGTGTGTGTGTGTGTGTGTGTGTGTGTGTGTGTGTGTGTGTTGGGGAGCACAAAGAGCTCCTCTCCCGTCTCTTTCCGCTACATTAGCCTGGAGTGGAGCCTGGTGGTCCACACTTAATAATCATCACAGATAAAAAGCAGCAGCCAATTAGAATATTCATGAGGGGGGGGGCACTGACTCTCTCTCTCTCTCTCTCTCTCTCTCTCTCTCTCTCTCTCTCTCTCTCTTTCTGGGTCTGTTTTTCTGGTGATGAGTCACTGCGGGGGCTCTATCTCTTCAGCAGCTTAGTGTAGCGTACCCCCCCCCCCCTCTTTCACGGCGGTGTGATGCAGAGCTGCGTGTTTCAGGAGGCTCCTCCCCCTTTTACATCACCGCACGTTTTTGTACATAACAGTTTCTTTTCTCTGATGACGCCACAGAGCGAATTAGATCCAGAGTTCAGGCGTCAGCACCCACACAAAGAAACTCGTCTTTCTGCGGCGCTGCAGCCGGAGCAGGGGCTGCTGGGTAATTTAATCTCTGGGTACAGATGTAAAAGCTGCAGATGAAACAGGAGAATGATGAGACTTTACTCAGAGTCAGCAAACTCTGGGGGTTTAACCTGGACGTCACGTTTACACTGTAAAAAACTGAGAAAAAGTTTACGTCTCATTTTTAGTAGAAATATCTTTTTAGTCTAAATATGAGCCACATTTACCAGAGCAGTCCAAAAAAAGTCTTATTTCAAGATATTTAAAGACAAAAGTGATGTCTGAAATGCTTTTATCTAAGGACACAAGAAAAGAAACTTAACAAACTAATTTATCTGACCTCATTAGCAGATTTGGTTTTACCCATCTCAAGTAATTCAGACGTCATTTTTGTCTGTATATCTTGAATTAAGACATTTTTATGGACTTATATAACGACAAAAAAGACATTTCTCACTAAAAATAAGACGTGGTTTCAAATTAACCTTTGTCAATCAGATGAAATCCTTCATATTGAAAATATTCAATTATCTCCATCAGACTCGGTGCAGATTCATCTGATTCTTTTGTCCCTAAAACTTTTTCAGACCCAGTAGGTGCTCCACTCACTCCTCACTCTGTGACTTCAGTGCTCCACTCACTCCTCACTCTTTGACTTAAGTGCTCCACTCACTCCTCACTCTGTGACTTAAGTGCTCCACTCACTCCTCACTCTTTGACTTAAGTGCTCCACTCACTCCTCACTCTGTGACTTAAGTGCTCCACTCACTCCTCACTCTGTGACACAAACATCTTTACACGTTTCTTGAAGTGCCGTGTTATTTTGATTTCAGCTTGTGTTGTGATTGGTTGTGTTACACGTTTCATAAATTGCATGTTAACGTTGCCATAAGCTTGTTTTTATACTGAAACCTGAACCAACTCTTCCTATCTCTAAGATTTATTCCAGGTTTATTCAGGGAAACTTTGAGATAAGATTTTCTGAATGTTCCAGGTTTCTGTGTCGAAGACGTCTGAGATAAAAATGAGAAACTAATAACTGCAGCTCCTTCTCTGAGACTCTGAGCTCTCTCTGTTGGACTGAAGGTGAAAGTTTGTGTTAACGCTGCTGCAGAGGATCATAGATAATCTGAGGAACGTGCAGCTCAAATATCGCTCTTTGCTCTTTGCTCTGAAATCTGTCGTTTAGTTCGGTCCAGCTCGTGGTGGTGAGGAAACACTGAGCTAATGTTTGATCCTTTTACTTCCACATCACTGAGTCTAAGCTCTGCATTAGTTACATCACACAGCTACAACAGCTTCAGGTTGGTACGACCAGGTTTACACACTACACACACTACACTACACACACTACACACACTACACACACTACACACTACACACTACAGAAACCAGATCAGAGAGCTGAGCCGGACTTTAACCACAGAGAGAGAGAGAGACTCTGGAAATCAGCTGACTTTGAGCTGAGCTCTTTACCTCAGGAAATATTTCACACCTTTAGTGGCTCATTCCAAGTTTTCTCTAATGAGTTCAACCATCCATTTAGTGAATAATAACCTCATTTGAAAGAAATACTGATGACAAAGATGATAAAAACTGAAGGAAACAAGGGAACGTCTTCTCCAGATCTTAAATTCACTACATTTCTGAGGAGACGTTTTTTAATGAGCTCTCTTTGTAACCAAACCTTATTTTACCGTCCAGAACAACCTTTGAATAAATGCAAATTCAGAAAAGCTTTAGCTGCTTATGGCATCAACCAGCTCCTTGTTTACGCTGCAAAAACTGAAATCTACGCAAGTCTTGATGTTGTATCTATGGTAAAAAATTGTCGTGTTTTTCTTGATTGGCACCACATTCACCAGACCAGGTCATAAAAATGTCTTATTTCAAGTTTTTTAAAAACAAAAATGAGGTATAAATTGCTTTTAACAAGTCAAAAAAATCTACCAATGGGATAAGATAAATTTGTCGTAAAGTTTCTTGAAATTAGAAACATGTCATGATACAAGAAACTCTTTCTTATCCCATTGGCAGATTTTTTTTTGACTTGTTACAAGCAATTCTAACCTCATTTTTGTCTTTTAAAAACTTAAAATAAGACATTTTTATGACCTGGTCTGGTGAATGTGGTGCCAATCAAGAAAAATAAGATAACTGTTACTTAAAATAAGACGTAATGACTTGCTTAGATTTCAGTTTTTACAGTGTAGTTTGTTTCATGTTTGATTCTTTCGTTATTCAATGTTCGTTTTATTCAGTCAGCTATTTAATTCAGTCCATTCTCAGTGGTTTAGTGTGTGAAATGAGTTTGTTATTTCAGATTTTCTCGTTGTTAATGTTATTAGTTTGGTTTATTTATTTTTTTTAAGTGTAAACGTCGTGAAGTTTCTTGAAATTAGAAAGATTTCTTAATCCAAGAAACTTTCTTCTGACCCCATTGACAGATTCTTTTTTTTTTACTTGTTATATAAAGTTTGTTTTACACTAAACTAGTAACATGTTTAAAAGTACACTGACATTGTGCAGGTTCATTGGTCATGTACAGTGAGTGTTGTAGCCTCTGCACCGTCATTTATAAACAAACTTTGTCAACTGATCCCAAATAACAACACTGTCAAATATGTGACAATCAAGCAGAAAGCTAATAAAAGCTGTTCAGATTGGTGTTTTTCTTTAAACACACATGTAAACAAAAGTCATGGCTTATTTCTGCCACTGTCCTGCTTCAATAACAACAATAATGGAAATACATTTAGTTCATAAAGTGCGTTGAAACAAATTTGTTTTCAATTGTTTGAAAATGATAAAAAAAAATCACCAAATCATCTAAAAGTGTAAACCCCCCCTGGTACTTCCACAACCTCAGCACACATTTAAGATCTTTGCTTTTAATTATTGAAGTGTCATATTTTCTCTTCCAAGATCCTGAAATCAGATATTTTTAACTTTTCAGCTAAATGTGGCTCAGTTTGAGTCTAATGAAATAACTTTAACGATAAATGAGACACAAACACACTGAATTATCTCTTTGTTGAACTCAAATTTAAAAAAACTGATGAGTCTGAGGTTAAGTTAACAGAAAAATCACATCTGTAGAGTGTGTCTAACTGTGTGTTTACTGAAAAATATCTGAGGGATTCTATTGTTTTGTGACTGAAACAGCAGCTTCAGTGTGTGAACATAAAAACATCCTTTCTGTCTCTGAGTTTAATGTAATCACACCTCAAACCTGAGCTGACCTTCTGCCAAATCAAAAAGCTTTGAGAGAGACCAACAAACAAACTCAGAGCTTCAGAAACTCCAGGAAATCACCTCTAAACCAGGAGAAGAAGATAAAAACAGATTCACACACACTTTCAGTCTGAAATTAACATTTTCTGTTTGTCATTAACACAAACACTGAGGAGGAGGAAGCTGCAGCAAAGACAGAGGAGAGAGAGCAGCACCATGTTCCTTATTAACTACTACACAACCACAGAACAAGTGAATCCATTAATCCTCTCTCTCTCTCTCTCTCTCTCTCTCTCTCCGTCCGTGAAGAGCTGAGCACTCTTCTGGTGGTTAGAGGGGCTTTTAAGAGCAGCCCACGATTAGTCGCCTAAATACAAACCAGCACGCTGAGGGCTGAGGGCTGAGAGGGTTTTATGTGTGATGAAAACAAGCAGCTGGTTTGAAGAACACAGCAGTGACTCATCCCCTGGAAATAGTCACATTATGCCCCTTCCAGCTCATTTGGTTAAGAAAACCTGAGAAACAAATGAGTCCAAAGATGCAGAGAGCAGCAAGATCTGCAGCAGCTGCAGAGTTTGGATGAAGTGATGGAGAGGAGGATGAAGGAGAGGAGGAGAGGAGGATGATGGAGAGGAGGATGATGGAGAGGAGGATGATGGAGAGGAGGATGAAGGAGAGGAGGATGAAGGAGAGGAGGATGAAGGAGAGGAGGAGAGGAGGATGATGGAGAGGAGGATGATGGAGAGGAGGATGATGGAGAGGAGGATGAAGGAGAGGAGGATGATGGAGAGGAGGAGGATGGAGAGGAGGAGGATGGAGAGGATGGAGAGGATGGAGAGGAGGAGGATGGAGAGGAGGATGATGGAGAGGAGGAGGATGGAGAGGAGGAGGATGGAGAGGAGGAGGATGGAGAGGAGGAGGATGGAGAGGAGGATGAAGGAGAGGATGGTCTGACGCCCTGTCTGCTCCTGTCAGCGTCTAAACCTCACAGGAGGATAATTACTGCTCCTCTTTAACGTGTGGGCGTGTGGAGGCTCTGACCCTCTTCAGTTTGAACACCAGGAAAAACCATTTTCCCTGATTACAGGAGGAGAATAGAGAAAGAAAGGAGCGTACCAAAGTCCACCAGCTTGATGCCTCCGTGCGTGGTCAGCAGGATGTTGTTTCCTTTGACGTCGCGGTGGATGGTTTTGTTGATGTGCAGGTGTTGGAGGCCCTGCAGGAAAAATAACAACAGGTCAAACAGATCCCTGCGCTCTCAGTATCAGGCCTGCAGTTTCTAAAAGAAGGATGGGAGGCCTTTAGTTATCAGGCTCTTTGGAATAATTCACCACCTGAGGTCCGGGGGCGGACTCCCGCTCTATTTTTAGCAGCAGACTTAAAACTTTCCTTTTTGATAAAGTTTATAATTAGAGCTGGATCTGAAACAGCTCTTAGTTCTGCTGCTATAAGCTCAGACTGAAGGAAAACTGACACTTTATATACTTTCACACCCCGGCAGAATTTATTAGTTTTTTGTCCATTTTTCAGAGAATATGAATGAAAACAAAAACTTTTCTGTCACTCATGGTTAGTAACTTCCAGAATGACCCTGATGAAAAGTTTCCCTCCCCCAGTTCTTAACAGCGTGTATTTCCCCTTTAACATCAGTGACAGCTTGAAGTCTTTTGTGCTGGTTGTGGATGAGGGTCTTTATTTTCTCAGATGGTATTTGACTGGTAAGAAGAACCGTTTTTCGGAGGTCAAGGACATTTAAGAACGAGACAGAACGTACAACTGCAGGTTTGAGATCTCCCCAGAGTGGCTCAATGATATTGAGGTCAGGAGACTGAGATGGCCACTCCAGAACCTTCACTTTATTCTGCTGTAGCCAATGGCAGGTCCACTTGTCCTTGTGTTTTGGATCATGGTCATGTGTGAACGTCCAAGTACGTCTCATGTGCAGCTTCTGGGCTGATGAGTGTAAATTTTCCTCCAGTATTTTCTGATAACATGCTGCATTCATCCTTCATTCATCAGTTTGGACCAAGTTTCCTGAGCCTTTGTAGCTCACACATCCCCAAAACATCAGTGATCCACCTCCGTGTTTCACAGTAGGAATGGTGGACCTTTCATCATAGGCCTTGTTGACTCCTCTCCAAATGGAACANGTGGTTTGGTTTCAACAGAATCCCTCATTTTCCACTTCTTCATTAGAGTTTGAACTCTGCTTATTGGCATCCTCAGTTCCTTGGATATCTTTTTATATCCCTTTCCTCTTTTATACAGTTGGATTCACTTTTCCTGCAGAAACTTTGACAATTCTTTTTCTTTCCTCATGACTCAGAATCCAGAAATGTCAGTGCAGCACTGGATGAAAGATGCAAGGGGATGGAAACTTTTCATCAGGCTCATTCTGGAAGTTTCTGTTGTCATTATAATTTAAAAAGAGTAAACACAGTTGGTTGTTAATAAATGTCTTCACAGAAAAGTTTTTGTGTTTTCATTCATATTCTCTGAAAAAATGGACAAGAAATGATAAATTCTGCCGGGGAGTGTGAACCTATCTTTACATCAGTAAATAAAGATTGATTGGTCAAAGGTCACGGTCACGTGGTCATGTTCGCTGTGAGGTTTTTCTTCTTCCAGGCTCAGACTGACTCACCATCAGGGCCTCGTGCAGGATGTAGGCGATGATGGCTTCATCCATGCGGTCTCCTCTCTTCAGCATCCCTTTAGCCAGATCGGTCACAGAGCCGCCGTTACAGAGCTGAGAGAGAGAGAGAAGCATGAGTCAGCGCTTTATCTGAGCTCAAACAATACGCTGAGATCTGAGTGAGATGTGTGTGAGAGCAGCTGAGAGCGAGGATGGAAACGTCAGCTCTGACAGGAGCTGCAGTGATTGTGCTTATCTCTGTTCAGAGGAGGAAAAGGCGCCTGGAGGGGAACGTACATTATTATAAATCTTTGATGACTAAGCAGGGTAAACATTTAACATGAAGAACATCCTCTTATGTTTGAGAACAATCCTCTGGTTTCTGTGAGGAATTACTCTCTGAACAGAGTGTTCTCAGATTAAAACGCTCTGACCGCCTCTGGAGAAAAAGGTGTTTTCTTCTGCTGCTGCTTTCTACATGGACTCACACATCAATAACAGCCCCGCTCTCAAAATTACAGAAAATTGCCTCGTAGGTTTCCTTGGCAACAATAATAAGCCTTAATTTGAGCCTTTCTTTGAGAGATGCCTGCGCTGTATGAAAATAAAAAGCTTTACGACGACGACAGACGCTGCTCTGAGGGACGGGGACGGAAAACTCAGCGTACGAGTGTTGACTGAAAACACTCTGAATCACCACATCTGAGAGGAACACACACACACACACACAAATAAACGAACATACAAACACACAGGTCTGATTTAGAGCTGTTACTCACATCTTCATCTCCTGTTTGTTCTGCTTTAATGACTCTGCTCTCAGAGGTTTATTATGATGAAGCTGATGTTTGATACTGAAGATAAAAATCATCCTCAGGGTTGAAAAAGACTGAGCTCCAATCAAAAAAAAGGTTAATTATAAATAAAATCTGACACAATACGACGTCATAATGGAAACAATATTCAGTCAATTTCAGTCAAAACAACAGGAAACTGAACACAACAGCAGCGTTGATGTCCTGACTTGGTGCAAAGAGCATTTAGTCTTTAAGAAACCTTAAATACTGACACTGAAACCATCCAGATTCATTGGCTTTAGTTTGGATCCTTAAAGAGGTTTAATCTTCAACGTAAGAAATAAGATGCACTTAAAGAAATAAGAAGAGTTTGCATCAATGTTCAAACACACAGCATCCACGCTCGAGATCTAAAAATTCTGTTTCTCTCTGTTAAAACACAAACCCATGAAAGCAGGGTGTAAGAATAGCTGGACACGTGTGTGTGTGTGTGTGTGTGTGTGTGTGTGTTTGTGTGTGTGAAGATAATCTGAAGGTTCGACCTTTAATCCAGTGACATCAGCGCTCGCTCCCTTTGTTAAACCTTGTTTCTTCACTGATGTGAATCTTGGTTAAAGGAAACAGGTGAGAGAGTGAAGTAAGAGGATTATTCTCCATTTCAAAGGAGCTGAGCGGCTCGTTGATGTAAAGACAGTTTTTGATGTGAGATGAGTGAAGACCAGGTTAATGTGGATCAAAGAGAGCGGCTTTAAACACACAGCTGCTGACTCTACGCCTCCTCTTTGATGAATGAATGAAATATGAATGAATGAGTGAGTGTCTGTGATCTGCAGTCAGGTTAGGAAACGCTGATTTTACCTCTTCTCTAATTAAAGACTGTGAGGTTTAGGTCAGGATACGAGAGCAGGAAAGCTCAGGACAAAGACTGATGAGGTCAAAGAGCTGAGCGGGTTATTTTCTGACTTCAGGAGGCGTCCAATCAGAGACGAGCAGACACAGACTTTAGCAAACAGCAACAAAACTGTTCATGCTTTAAATCCTGATTTTAAAGAACAGGAACATCCAGAATGAAAAGGTGAACTGACTCTCTGGGCTCCGTCCTGCAGGGGGCGCTCTGCTGGACTCCTGACCCGTTTCCTGTGAGGGCGCTCGGGTCGGGAGTCGTCTGAGCTTTGTGCTCCGCTCATTGTCACGCCGGGAGGTAAATCTGCAGACGAGCTTACGGAGCGCTTAATCTGTTTTCACTTCTGGACTGTGGAGCAGGAATCTGGGAACAATCAGGCTCCGTCACCATCCGGAGATGAACCCGCCACACGGACGCAGGGACAAACGGACGCCACGGAGCGTCTGAGAGAGGTCTGACCATCAGGAGCAGAAACAGCAGAACCAGGACCAACATCAGTCAGCAGCTCGTGAAGAAACAGCATCTTTGTTGAAACGAGGTATCACAGAATAAAACATGTTTACAGCCTGATACTAAAGAATCTCTGTACTTCACTTTGTTCACAACTCAACCAACGATTATATTAAAGATCGGAGTTAGGAGCCACTGAAAACAGAGAGGTCATGACCTCAACCAAGAAACTGGTTCCTATCGTAGTCGAGGATCCTCACCAGATCTTTCCCAGGGCTGTATGTACGTCCAGTCATTAGACAAACGGAAACATTTAGGGTGAATTCTGATTCCTGTCTTAACCCTCAATCTCTAAATGCTCCTGTGAAGTGTAAGTTTGTCCTGATTCTCAGAAAGTTGAGGTTGAGGGTTAAGTTTGAGGCTGTTTCTCCCTCAATACTGAGATTTTCAGACACCACCCTCGTTGTTTACCTCGTTGTTGCAGAACATTTATTTTTATTTTACCATCTTTTGTCAATAGCGTCCGGTGCAGACAAGCCATGTTCCTATCATTTAAGTTAGTAAACGTTACAAAATGGTCATTTTTCTCCGTGTTAATGTAATTGTTTTATCAAGATAACAGCCTATATAACATGCTTGTGCTGATAATGGTATAAGATGACCGGGCTAATGTCATCTCCTGTAGCAGCAGAGTTATGTAACGATAGTTATAGCTGGTGTTTACCTTTCAATAAACTATGGTATGCTGTGACAGCTGAATATGTCTGTGGTTGTGTTATTTATACAGATATTTTTTTGATAACTCTAACCGAAGGAATAACTGACAGACAGTTCACAACAATTTCATTTGCATTTAAAGGGTGTCCCATTTCTAAGTCACAAGATAAACCTGAACACTTGGTTTAGAGGGCGACTAAAATTGAGGGTTAAGACAGGAACTGGAATTGGGCCTTAGTCTTAGTTAACTTCCTGATATGGAACAGCCTCTTTTGGGTGTTTTGCAAATAATCAGCTGATTAACGAATGTCAACAAACCTCTATCCAACCACACAGAAACCGTGGAGCTGATAGTAACTGTGAGACTGAGCTCAGCTGAAAAAATGGAGTTTCTATTCAAAGAATCTAGAATGAACAAACAGCTTTAATCAGCTGATTAAAGAGATGCAAAGAAACAGAGAGGTAAAGTTTGTCTAAAGATCTTAAAGAGAATAAATGTGTGTGGTGTTTCTGAGTGCCTGAGGAGAGCTCAAAAATAAAATCATTGATGTGAAATCTGCTCTGAGGAATAAGCTCCACAGCAACGCTCCAGTTCTCCATCAACAACTCTACAAACTCCAACATTTGACCTCACACATCAGGGACGGACCCAGACAGAAAAACAAAGAGCCAAACAAACCTGTGACACCAACGACAGTGAGCCAGACTCTGATCGTCTCCATTATCTCAAGTGTTCACTGAAAAACTTTCCTAAATCTGAATTTGCTGTTTAACTCCACATTCTCACATTTTTCCAAAACATCTCCTTGATCCCTGAATATCCATGCACTTTGTAACTTGCTGAGCAGGTGTGGTAATCCTGCAAACACACCTCCAGACGATCGGCCAATCAGAGTGAAGGGGGTTTGTGGAGAGGGAGCCTTAAAGAGACAGCAGCTACAGCAAAGAGTTTCAGACACAGGCTGAAATATGAGTTTAAAAAATCAACAGAGAGAAAAATAAGGTTTGTTTTTGAGCTGTAAATCATTTAGAGATCGTACGGGGTCACCAGAGGGTCAAAATAAAGATGAAATCCAGTGTCCCCTCTCACACACACACGTCACAGACACGTTTGCTCGTCTCCCTCTGCAGAGAAACTGAAACTCTGTCAGGGTTCAGTCGTGGGGCCGACACCAGGCCCTTCATGCCCTGTTACTTCTTCTTCCATTGCCTAATGACGGCGAGGACGATTCATTATTAACCACCTGCAGCTCCTCCAGCCTCCTCCGTGTTATCAAATCTCTCCTGTCATTAGAAACACGTCGGAGAGAAACAGAGTCAGAGCTGATTAATCACAGAGCACAGTTCCTGTATGAGCGCACGTTAACGCCACGCTGCACACACACACACACACACACACACACACACACACACACACACACACACACACACTTCAGTCACTGAGTGTAAAGACACAGGGCCAACATCAGGTCATGAGGGTTGTGTCTTAAAACTATGTGATATTGAATTTAAGTAAAAGTGAGCACAGAGAGCAGCAGCAGATCAGTCTGAGCTTTAATTTAGAGTCTTCTTGTTGTTTTTATGGGTTTGTGTAACAGTCAAAGGTTTTATTATTATTATCATATTAAATGTTCTCTCTGACCCTGAATCAGTGTCATTAAGAAAAATAATCTGACTTTAGCTCCTCTCAGAGTCTGATTCAGGTCAGCAGGGTTTGTTTGTCTGTGTTTGTCTCTTTTTGTCTGTGTTTGTCTGTGTTTGTCTCTTTATATCTGTGTTTGTCTGTTTGTCTCTTTATATCTGTGTTTGTCTCTGTCTGTGTTTGTCTGTGTTTGTCTCTGTCTGTGTTTGTCTCTGTCTGTGTTTGTCTGTGTTTGTCTCTGTCTGTGTTTGTCTGTGTTTGTCTCTGTCTGTGTTTGTCTCTTTATGTCTGTGTTTGTCTCTGTCTGTGTTTGTCTCTGTATGTCTCTCTGTGTTTGTCTGTGTTTGTCTCTGTCTGTGTTTGTCTGTGTTCGTCTCCGTCTGTGTTTGTCTCTATCTGTGTTCGTCTGTGTTTGTCTCTTTATGTCTGTGTTTGTCTGTGTTTGTCTCTTTATGTCTGTGTTTGTCTGTGTTTGTCTCTTTATGTCTGTGTTTGTCTGTGTTTGTCTCTTTATGTCTGTGTTTGTCTCTGTCTGTGTTTGTCTCTGTCTGTGTTCGTCTCTGTCTGTGTTTGTCTGTGTTTGTCTGTGTCTGCCTGTGTTTGTCTCTGTCTGTGTTCGTCTCCGTCTGTGTTTGTCTGTGTCTGTCTGTGTTTGTCTCTTTCTGTCTGTGTTTCTCTGTGTTCGTCTCCGTCTGTGTTTGTCTTTCTTTGTCTGTGTTTGTTCCAGATGTCTGTGACTTTCCTCCTGAGCTGAAACAGTAACTCTGGTTCCTCGTCCTCCTTCATTAAACAGGATCTGAAGAAGCCGAGCTCACTAATGAGAAGCTCGTCCAATCAGGTTTGTTTCCAATTAGAGAACACGAGTCGCTCCATCAGCTGCATCTTTGAAGTAAACTCAGAAGGAGGCACATGAAAGCCGGCGCTGCTGCCTCATATCCGCTCTCATAAAGGCGCTCAGAACAGAGCCAACGCCAAAACACGCCGCACCCCCGCCTCACCCCCGCACCCCCACCCCCGCCAAGGCCCCTGACAAAGAGGAGGATGCAATTTGGATGAATTGGGTGGTAATGAGCGGTCTGCTGTCAGCGGGAAAAGGCTCCTCGCCGCTCCTAAAGGACGGAAAATCACAGTTTGGAAAGGAGGGACAGTAACCATGGTGAATGACCAGCTCACACACACTCACACACACACACACACACACTCACTCACATACTCTAAACTGTCAGGCTGTGATTTCAGCCTCAGGATTAACTCCACGTTTGGACGTTGGCCTCAGGTTTCTGCCTGTGAAATGTGAAAATAGTGAAGCAGAAAGAGGCTGAGCTGGAAAAGCTCCTGCTGACACCAGACTGAATTTATACAGACGCAGAGGGATAAAAAGGACCAATCACAGCGCAGATATTCACTCTCTTTGTTTCCTCATTCTTACGTCCCTCTTCATGTGTGAGCAGTAATTGTTGGGTCCTCAGGGAAAGTCAGGAGGAAGGATGGTGATGAAAAGAAACAGAAGCTGCAGAGGTGAAAACCATCTACGGGGTTAATGTAACGCCCACAAACAGCCAACGCTGCTGAGACGCCATTACAGAAATATGGACACGCTGTTCTCAGCCTGAGAGGAGGAGAAGCTTTCAGGGTTCACTGACGACTGAATATGAATGAATCTGCTCTTTAAAACGCTCCCTGAAATCTTTGCTCCTCTTCAGTGAATCTGTTCTTCATTTAACTCTCTCTCCTCTGACTGTGAAGTTTGATCTTTTCTGCTTTTGACCAGGGAGAGTCAGGAACAACACTGATGTCAAATAAGACACTTTTTCAGGGACATTCAGACATTGGGCCTCATTCACAAAACGTTCGTACGCACAAATTCGTGCCTAAATCATTCGTACGAACGTTTGACGCACAAACCTGTGATTCATCAATGTTTTCTTACCTGAATTTCTTCTTACTTTGCGAACAAATGTAGAACCTCCTCAGACCATGAGTACGCACAAATAATGAATGATCAGCTGTTTATATAACTTAAAACACAGACTCTTTAACTAAAAACACAACATTTTAAAACTACTTTCAGTAAAAGAAAAAAGCCTTAAATAGAATTCATTAATAAAAACTGTGCATTGGCTAAATTTATTAAATAACCATGAAACTGACAAATTTTCATCCTCATCATGCTTATAATATTGAATCTTAAATTAAATACTTAGTTTAGATTAAAAATATAATAATGTGCATATCAGAATGTCACATTATTTTGTGTTGATTAAATCATCGACTGCTCTGACAAACAGTTTTTTAAAGTTGTACAAATTGAATGAAGACGTAAAATAATTTGCTTCTTCTTATGATTTTGAACATTTTCTGAGTAAATGTCGCACACACAGCTCAGCTGTTCACTCAGATTTATTTACCTGTTTGTAAAAATATCCAGCAGCTGTTTTAATGTGTTATTTATGTCACGGATACACGGTACGATCTCCCTCACAGCACCAGGAGAATCAGCTGATCATTTATCTCCGGTCAGGACGAGCGTCTGACGAGTCTCTGAGACACTGAGAGAACGAGCTGTGAGGTTGACGCTGATGATGAGGACCTAAAGGAAGACTGCTCCTCCTCCTGAACCTCTGAACAGATGTCCTTATATGGATGAATTGGGGCGTGGTTTATGTTAATTTCAGGATGCAGGAACGTGCCTGTGGATTTAGAATGATTCTGATTCACTAACATACGCTGGAGCGAACAGAAACAGCTGCTGCACGTGTCATGAATCCGACGGTGATTTTGGTTATTTGCTCATTTTGTGCGGGGAGTAAAAACATTTCTACGCATTTATTCGTGAATGAGGCCCAATGAAACCTGTTCATCGTCTGCTTTCCCTCAGTTTCCTGCTCTGTCAGCTCTTCTCCTTTGACATCAAGCTATAAAATAAAATATCTCTGCAAACGTGAATAAATGAACAACATCCTCCTCTGAGTGATTGAGCTCATTTTTCATAATACTCATATTTGAAGCATGAAACTCATAAAAAACATGCTCTAATATTTCATGGTCATGACTTTCAGTGAAGTTAAATCCATTAAATCTATAAAATGTGGTCTAATCTCTCACAGGTGAGTTAAGCAGGTCGTCACCTGTTGGTTCATTTGTGGTTTTTGAAAATAAGTCATGAAGGTTAATCTGATCCTGTTCTGTTTGGTTCATGTTTGTTTATTAATGTCTGTCTCTTTTTAGAAATGTCAGGCTGTTCGTGTCAGTTTAAATCCTCCTTCTGTTTCCTGACCCTGTTTCCTGACCCTGTGTCCTGGACGTCTTCAGATTCTCCATCAAAGCAGAAACAGGCGCCGCCATCAGAACGCCACAGTTAGAACGCCACGGTCAGAACGCCACGGTCAGAACGCCACGGTCAGAACGCCACGGTTAGAAAATCAAGAGGAAGAGAAAAACCTGTTTGACTCCACAAACACTTTCCTCCGCTGAGCCTGACCTCCATTACATGTTTGTGTCCAGGCTGACATTTAGGAAAAGCTGCAGCAGGAGATGAAATATGAGGGAGGCAGAACAACCAGGGGGCAAAGGGGGAGAGGGGGAGAGAGAGAGACGGGNCTCAGCTCACTCCTGCCCTGGAGCTTAAAGTTACATAATCCCATCCCCTGATTTGGTCCCTGCTTCATACACCTGTCCAGACATGCTGTGAGAATCTAAGCTGCACTTACTCACCTCTGTCTGCATGCAACACAGACACACACATATACACACTGACACAGACAACTACAGACAACTACAGACCACTACAGACAACAACAGACAACTACGGACCAACTACAGACAACTTTAGACAACTACAGACAACTACAGACAACTACAGACAACTACAGACCACTACAGGCAACTGCAGACCAACTACAGACAATTAAAGACAACAACAGACAACAACAGACAACTACAGACAACTACAGACCACTACAACTACAGACAACTACAGACCACTACAACTACAGACCACTACAACTACAGACAACTACAAACAACAGACAACTACAGACCACTACAACTACAGACAACTACAGACCACTACAACTACAGACAATTACAGACAACTACAGACAACTACAGACCACTACAGGCAACTGCAGACCAACTACAGACAATTAAAGACAACTGCAGACAACTACAGACAACAACAGACAACAACAGACAACAACAGACAACAACAGACAACTACAGACAACAACAGACAACTACAGACCACTACAACTACAGACCACTACAACTACAGACCACTACAGACCACTACAACTACAGACAATTACAGACAACTACAGACCACTACAGGCAACTGCAGACCAACTACAGACAACTACAGACAATTAAAGACAACAACAGACAACAACAGACAACTACAGGCAACTACAGACCAACTACAGACAGACAGTGAAGTCAGTTTTACCTCCAGAACCAGCCAGAGCTGATCTCCACACTTCACGTCCTTCTTGTAGTACATCCCGTAGAACTTGACCACGTTGGCGTGATCAGAAAGAGCTTTCAGGATGTTGTACTCTGCTTCGATCTCCTCATCGATGTCCTGGAAGGAAAAAATCCACTTTTATTTTTCATAAACTCAATTAAAGAAAACTTAAAGCTACTGTTTGTTGGCAGAAAGTTAACAGGAGGAATGGAAAAGGGCTTTGGTATCAATAAAATCTTTTCAACACTCATCTCTAATCTGATGTTATGTGTTTTTTTTTAATTAGATATTTTTTAACGTTTTTATCTTTGTGCTGATTGTTTTGTGTCTTGTGTAAAAACACGTTGAGCTGCCTCTTTGGTGAAATAAGTTTCAGAAACAAACTCTATTTGCCTTTGTGTTTGTTCACTATTTACATTTTCAGAGCTTTCCATGTCAAAACTAAACTAATCGTATGCAAATAAACTTTGACAGACGAGGAGATATTTGCTGTGTAAAGTGAGCGAAGACACTTTTATCCACATCAGAACCAGAAAAAGATCCAAATGATTGATTTGATATGGATGAAGCTGGACTGGATGTTTTTATTTGATTTTTCTTGATTTAAAGAAATAAATCAGAATATTTTCCCCCTACGTTGGAGTTTGATTTCAGCGTCGTCCTCTCTGAGTCTGGAGGTCGCAGCCAAACAAAGAGGGGTTTCATGTACAGTATGTCAGCTCTGAATATTTAATGTTGAGGACACATAAACCTGTGTTCACCTCCTCCTCTCCTCCTCCTCCTCCTCCTCCTCTTCTGTTTCTGTCACTCAGACGCCTCTTTACATGGATCTGGGTCAGCTCTCTTCACTCTCGTCACGTAATAAGTGAAACCTGATTCCCGTTAATCTCTGCGACCTGACGGAGCCGACGCCTCCAGTTTATGTCTTTAGTCTGACAAAGTATTGATAACATGACTTTAAAGGAAGCTGCAGAGCGGAGGGGGCGGAGCTTAAGGAAAGTGACCCGTGTGAAGGCGTGTGTGACACCAACGGTCACGTTTACAGTCGCCGTGGGCCGGGTTTGATGGACGAGCAGGTTTCTGTTTACAGCGCTGAAGCTACAAACTGTTTACAAGATGAAATCAGAAAATAAGTTGATGTTATCGATGACCTCGTTGTCTCTAACTTCCTCATCCTGACACCTTTACCTGCTCCAGATTCTCTGCTCTAATGAGTTCAGTGATGGAAACTACCCGTTGGTCTAAAAGTAACTCGGTGCTTTGCTACAGAAATAGCAGCTTCTTAGAAACCTGCACTGTCCCTTTAGTTCATGCAAACATGAAACAATCCTGTGATCAGACTCGTGATAAAATCCTCTGATGGTCAGTGGATCATCTATGATCAGACACAAACAAACTCTGGACACGTTAATGAGACTTTTCTGTCTGAAAGGAGGAAACGAGTCGTCTTTAAAACGAATTAACACGCCAAGAAACTCACTGCAGCTTCGCACGAGTCTGAAGATTGAGAAAGAATAAATAAAAACTGCGCTCTGACGCGTCTTCTCCTCACAGTAACATCATTTTTCTGAGCTTTGTGTTCAAACTCCGTCCTGCACAAACATAAACGTGTTTGTCTGGAGTCTGATCAAACTCAGGAGCAAATATCTGAAGAGATTTCCTGACGATGAGGGAAACTTCACGTCTCTACTATAATCAGGCAGAGGAATCAGGGGATAGAAAAACCAGAAAACTGTGAACATCTTCATCTTTTCTCATGACTCAAAAACACAAACTCATGTAAGTCAGTTTAACCATGAACTGATCACAGTTTTAGTCTCCAACCAGCAGAAATGAACTCAACCACTTTCAAAGTCTTAAATTCAGCTGCTTTACTTTGGTTCTTGAGGTCTCAGGTTTCCCAGGAGATAAAGTTTGATATTTAGAGGAACAATCTGAGGTTAGAAGTGTCAGATATTAGAGCTTTAATGAGGTTTTCAGGACGTCTCTACTCTAAACTCAAACATCAGATCAGAAACAGTTTGTGAAAATTTAACTGACGGGAAAAGAATCTATGAAACATTTAAAGGTGGAAACTGAGCGTGAGGACGACGGTGTCACTAAAGGTTTTTGAGACTGAATCTGAAAGTTAACCTCATTTATTTGACCTTTCTGATCAGAGTTTAGATTCATATGTGAGTTTTTATCATTTCTGGCTGAATCAGGTCTTTGTATCAGCAGAAAATCAAAGATTGAAGACGTCTGATGGAGCAGGAGATATCAGCAGCTGAAAGTGTGACTCAGGATTAAGATAAGATTATAAATAATGAAACAATAGTTTATCAAAGTGCTGAGACAGAAAGGACATATCTGTAGAGTTGATTAAACTGTCCTGTAAGTATAAAAACTAAAACCTGAGTTTGTGCAGAAGTCTCTAAAGTTATCTGACTCAAACTCTTCTCCTTAGTTTTTACAGACATTTCCGCCTTAAAGCTTTTAAAGTCCCTGAAACACACGAACGTTCTCCAGCTCAGAGACTTTTCTTACGTGGATCGGATCCAGGATCTTCACGGCCGCTTTGCTGCCATCGATCTTGTTGAGCACCTTGTAAACTTTGCCGTACGTCCCTTTGCCGATGGTCTCGATGATTTCCCAGGCGTCTGTGGGGTCTGGAAAGTTGTCAAAGACGATCGATTTCCCTGATTGTGGAAACATGTTGAGGAGAGATCTCCTGTGAAGAAAAGACGACACCAGTCAGAAACACAGACGCAAATCTTTCAGTTTTCATCCAGAAGAATCTGCCAGAGTAAAGTCAGAGGATCAGCCTTTTACCTCTCTTTGGTCTGAAGCTGAAACAATGACTGCATTTCTTCACCTACGCTACAGAAAGAAGAATAACCCAGAGAGGCTTTCAGAGCGATCAAAGCGCTGTCATGTTTGGAATTAAACTGGAAGCACATCAAGAGTTTAGCTGGATAATCCCATGAACAGTTAGTTTGGACCTTTAAGGGAGCAGTTACACTTTCTGAGGAGCCGCAGAGTTAAAAACCAACAACAGGAGCAGAAAACAGTCGTATGAACACATGTAGGAGTGAGTTTTCACTCTTTTCCAGCCTGAGTTTCACTTTGACTCCTGCTGAAAGTTCCTGATTCTGCTTTAAGCTCTGACTCAGTTATGATTCCACGAGCAGAAACTCTTAATCTGAAAGCTCTCAGACGCTGTGAGGATGCAGTTATTCTCAGGACCAACACCAGTCCTGTTGGGTTTCACAGGCTGCAGCTGTTTGCAGAAATGATGCTGAGGATTATTCTGTTCACGCTCGGTGTCAGTGAGCGGCCGCTCTGAGTCAGCGTGGGTTATTATTTAGGGTTTAACAACACTAAAAACTCTGATTCATCTGCATTTATAGCACATTCAAACCTGTAAAAGCTAAAATGAGCAACAAAAGATTCAACAAATCAAGAGCGGAGTTATTTCCAAAGTCAGTGAAACCATCAGAGTTTGTTTCTGCTTCTAAACGTTTCAACGTGAGACAGAAACAGCTTTAAAGGAGAAACAGAAACCAGAGTAAACCTTCCTCAGCTTTAACATCCAAACACAGCCAGAAGAAACTCACACAAACAGAGTAAATCAGAGTAAAGATGGTGATAAACTTACATTTTCTCTTTATGAGACTTGAGACATGTTTGAAAACCAAATTAATCCATGAGCAGTCGTAGCCTGGAGGTGCTGGAGGCCTGCGCCGGCCTGGCTGTAACCCTCAGAGGAGGAGCCAGCCTCAGATAATCTCAGCAGCTATTCCCCCCCCCCAGCGCCATCAGGGCTGCCATTGGAAACCAGCGCTAAGTGGTAGGAGAAACGCTGGGATTAGCAGGAATTAGGCAGTGCAGCATGAGCCTTTCCCCTTATAGACGCCCATTCATACGCTCAGGAAAGCTGGTTAACTGTCCTGAGAGCTGCAGAGGGCAGCTGCTCCCAAACACCGGGGGGGGGGGTCATCCAGCCCCCATCTGATCTCCTCAATATCTGATCAGATCCTCTACACTCAGTACAGGTGTTTTAATCAATCTCAGTTCACCTGTGGTGTTCCTGCTCAGGAGTGAGCGCTGGGAAGTTTGTAGAAAGTATCTGAAAACAACACTTCATTAAAAGTATCTGAGCAGAAAATGACTTTGGTAAAAATCAAAGTCACTGTAAGTGTTGCTGTTTTCTTATTATTCATGTTTAACAATTTGTAAGTTAAAATGGATGTTTTGTTTTTGTGTGGATGAGTTCAAATTAGGGATGGAACAGTTTATGAAAAAAATCTGAACCGCTCAGTTTTCCTGACACGGTTTGGGGCGCATGTGTGCCGCTCGTTTTTTTATCTCTGTTTGTTTATCTTCTCAGTTTGGAACATGTGTAATTACGGTCATACGCATGTGCAGCTCGAGACGAAAGCGAAGCACATTTGGATTTAACGTTACCTACGACGACGGCGGTAAGAAAGTGGTGCCACCCACATGACTATAAATGAAAAAAAAGATTAAAATAATATGTTAACACTGAATTATTAGAATATATATTTGGGGTGATAAAAACAATAACAGTGTAAACCAAACCGAACCGAAAACCGTGACCACAAAACCGCGATACGAACCGAACCGTAGATTTTGTGAACCGTTCCATCCCTAATTCAAATTGAAGATTTATGTTTTGAAGCAGAGTTTTCCAGAGTTTTTGTTCCATTACAGCCGCATTAGAGGACGGACAGTGCTGTAATGAACGTACGCATTCTCATGTAACTACTTCAGGAATAAGGAAGAAACTCTGTATGAAAACTCCTTTTATGTCGAGCGGCCAATGAGGTATTTTGTTATTTATAGATGTTTATGTTTATTTCTTATGTAGGAAAGAAATGCACTTTTCTGAAATGTTTGTTTACAGTTCTCACGGCATAAAGGCGTCAAGACTTAGGCTCCATCCACACGAAGTCAAAACTCTGAACAGGCAATTTCCTAATATAAAATGAACTAATGTGTTCGAAGTCAAAGTATTTTCAGGACCTGTTAAGGTTTTGGAACGTGTTTTGAGATAACATTTTTTATGATTTGGCACTTTATTAAATAAAGATTGATGGATTGATTTCAGTTGTAGTAATACAGACCTGGCTAACTGAAAAAATGAAACAGTTTATGTTCAGCAGCTGGAGATTCATCCACTACGTTAGTTTTGAGGGGAGAAAAGATGACAGGAACATCGTTGACAGATGTAAATTGTCTCTCAGTATTTAGTCTCTTTAAACTTTGACTTGATTTATAAAAACTGTCTCAGCCTGGGTCAGTAACTGTGAGCAGGTTTCTGCTGAAGGTGAAGAAGATGAAGAGGAGGATGCTCCAGAGTGAAAGTGAAAGTTGATCCAAACTTTGAGAAGTTTGGAGAGTCAACAGATGGGGACATTCAAGTCCAAGAGTAGAGACTGACTCTGGTCTTCACCCCCCAGGACAGAGGAGGAAGAGCCACAGAGATCTGGGCCTGGTCGACCTCCAACCCAACTCAGGTCTGTTGATTCCAGCTGGAGTTTATGGCTCACACAAAGAGGCCACAGAAAGTCTGTTTGATGCACTACAGTGAAGTTTGGAGGATGATAAGTTATAACGTGAGCTCATCCTCAGGTCTCTGACCCTGAGTAAACTCCACCACTGAGACTCCTGAGAAAAAATCACTCCACAGCAAAGATGAAACTGTCACGCAGACGTTATCACTCGTTGCTTATGCAAAGCAATTAGCGTCCCATACATGCATCCACGCGCAGGTAATTGCACTCATGTTCTCCTAATGTACAGAGAGCGAGCAACCGACGGCCTCTTCAATAAAACATCAGAGCTTCTATCAGTGACAGCGAGCAGCGACACACGAGACGAGGGAGAAACCAAAGGACTCACACTGGACACCTCTGTCAGTGTGTGTGTGTGTGTGTGTGTGTGTGTGTGTGTGAACAGCGTAATCTGACCCAGTTGCCCTGCAGCTCTGTACCTGTCCCTTTAGTCAGTGGGTAAGTTTTGGGGAATAACCACAGCTACAGTAGAAATATGTCTGAGAATAAACTCAGGAGCATCGTTGAGCCTGTTCTTTTCTCCTGTGAGCTGATGAGCTTGTGTCAGAGTTTTAGAGTTTTAGAGTTTTAGAGTTAGTGAATGAGAGAGGAGCTTTAATAAAAGTCTGTTTCTCCTGTTTACAGACTCTCAGGATGATGGAGTCCAGAGCAGAGGTGAAGAAGTCTGAGAGCGTCTCCGAGCTCTTCAAGGATCCGTTTAGTAAAATCAGACAGCGACTAATCTGTGAGGCAGCTGAGTGGGTTAAAGTTTCAGCTTAACCTCAACTCTTTACTGGTCAACAAGCCTCCATGAATCTGCCTCCACTGACACAACAAACCACACACTCTCAGCCAAAACCTGCACCACGCCTCTTTTCCTCAGGCTGTTTACCACCATTTAAGAAATAAAACTCATTTCAATCTGACCACAAAGGAGCTTCATGACCCAAACATTTATTTAAAACACTAGTTTACTGTTTAGAGAGAACGTTTTATATAATAGAAAACATAAATAAAGTATGAAAGCCAAAAACGGCCCCCACATAAATGAAACAAAAAAATCATAATTTGACTTTTTATTGAATCATCTTTGCACAATCATCTGAAAATTTTGACTTTTTATTAGGAAATTCCAACTTTTATCTCAAAATTTGGAATTTATCAAACAATTCTGACTATTGTTTCAAATGTAAGCTTTTATCTCATAATTGCAACTTATCTGAAAATGTCCAAATTTTTCACAAATTATTTGTTTCTCAAATTTTTTTTGACTTATCTCAAAATTTGATCTCTAAATCTTGACTTCATATCCCTAAATTTGACTTATCTCGAGGTTGTCTGATATCTGACTTTTTTTCTCCTTTATACTTTTTTCTCAAATTTTGTTTTCATTTTCAAATAATTCTGATTTGTTAAAAAGTGATTACCTCTTAGCTCAAATTTTTACTTTTTCTTACAAATTTGATTCTTTAATCTCAAAATTTTGACTTTTGTGGTAAAAAAAAATTCACAACAAAGCCAAGTTTTCATTTTTATCTTTGTAACTGGCAGAAATTTACTTCCATTATAACAACTCACCATGTCCTTAAATGAAAAGAAAAATATACATATTTTAGTTGTGCAAAAATATAATTAACGTCTGTAAATCTTGTTTAAAGTGTAATTTCTCTGTTAAGTCAGTGTTTAAATGTTGACACGTTGGGTCCAGTTTTGCAGACAGTTCTCGCTCAGAGCAGCTTTGATTTATTATTAATATTTGTGGTCTGTAAAACAAGCTGAGAAACACACGACAACATAAGTAATTTCATAAAATCCCACCAAAAAGGAGGAACATTTCCCAGTAAAGAGGACGTTTGGTTTAATGAGAGGGTTTAAGTTTCAGTTTAACCTTCAGAAAACACTCAGAGCTGGAAACATCCACGCCTCCTTTCTTCAGCTGTTTCCTATCACCTAAAATAACTAACTCTTTTTTTATCTGCTGTACAAAGATAATCATAAACTATGAAAACTTTCTTATCTTAAAAACAAACTCTGGCTCCTGCTCTTGAGAAAGATCAACAACTGTTGGATTATCAGCGTTTACTGACCTGTGCTGGCTGATGCTGAGAGGCTGAACGCAGCGAGCAGAGACTCATAAATACAGAAACTTCAGCGCACACAGGTAAACAGACACAAGGTGTGCTGAGCCACTCCTACCTTTGCAAATGAGAAACTCAAATGAAGCAGCCGAGCGAGTGAGAGAGTGAGAGAGTGAGTGAGTGAGAGAGTGCAGACGGAGGCTGCTCAGGTTTTAGGAAACAGACGCAGACACAGGTGAGAGCAGGTGATCACTCAAACTCACTCTGTTCTGCTCTCACATGCTGGAGTTTGAAGACCGAGGCAGCAGGAGCAACCAGGAGCAACCAGGAGCAAACAGGAGAAAACAGGAGCAACCAGGAGCAACCAGGAGCAACCAGGAGCAAAGAGGAGCAAACAGGAGCAAACAGGAGCAACCAGGAGCAACCAGGAGCAAACAGGAGCAACCAGGAGCAACCAGGAGCAAACAGGAGCAACCAGGAGCAGGGTGAAGTTTGCTGCAGGCCCGGCCTCCTCTGACATCTATTATACATCAACATTACAGCGCTGAGTGGAAGTCACCAGGCTGCAGCAGCAACTCACAGTAATTAGTCTGAGTAGACGCTGCAGACGCTGCAGACGCTGCAGACGCTGCAGACGCTGCAGATGCTGCAGACGCTGCTGACGCTGCAGACCCTGACCCTGTCATGAATCAGCTATGAGGACGAGCGAACAACAGGAGAGCGCTCAGAGTGAGTCAGGTGTAACAGGCCGTGACAGCAGCGAGGCCGACGCTCTCAGCATCGTTTAGTCGTGTCCCATTACACGTGTGCAGGACGAGGACAGACTGAGAGTTCAGGACAGTTTAGTTCAGCTCATAAAGGGTCAATATAAAAAATAATAAAGACGATCAGACCGAGGACGAACACTCAGACTGACACAGAGAAACAAACTATCTTCCTCTGATGCTGATGTCTCCCCATCAACACGTTTGTTCCCCATAACACTGTTTCCTACAACGGAGTAACAAAACTGCACGGCCAGCACACACCTGAGCAGCTGAGGGTTACGTGCCTTGCTCAAAGACACCTCAACAGTGCTCAGGAAATAACACTAATACCTTTCCAGCTGAAAGCGCAATTCCCTGATCTTTGGCCTTGTCCACACGTAGCTGAGTATTTTCCAAAACAAATAACCCCCCTTACTCTGTTATAAAAACACTTTAATTCAATACTTTCAACCTGATTGTTTACAGAAAAATAATCATCCACGGGATAATCTGTCAAAAAGTACATCTCTTAGCATCCAGACCCATAGGGGGCAGTGTTTTTCAGACATGAAACCAGCCAATCAGAACAAATCACCGTCATTCTGTCTGCTCTGCTGATATAAGAGCAAAGATCTCACCTTTGGATCCATAAAGAGTTTTAATCTTCAACAGAAGTGAAAACTTGAGGAAATAAACAGCAGAAGAGTTTTCATCAGTGTTCAAACTGACACCTGCAAAAATAAAACTGCTCATAACGCCCTGATGACATGTGACATCAGCAGCGTTACGCAGCTGTGGCGTTTAAGATCCTGAAANCTCAGGTTTGTTGGCGATGAAAGAGTTAAGAGTAAACACAAACTCTCTGTGAACAGTCTGCAGAGGAGACATCATTTTTCATTTTTAGCAGAGGAGCGTTGGAGGCCTGGACAGAGAAATAAGCCCTCATCAATCAGAGGCTGGGGGGGCTGTGGGGGCTGGGGGGGCTGTGGGGGGCTGTGGGGGGCTGTGGGGGGGTGATGCTCCTGGATTCAGCTGTAATAACTCTGAGCAGCTCTGATGTCTCAGTCCATTATCAAACTACTGTAAGGCCTCGCTCCGCCTGCACCTCCTCATCACCCTCCCTGCGCCTCTCCCCGCCCCTCACCCCTCGCTCTCTGACTGACTGTGGGGGGGTTCAGTGTCCCTCCCTCACAGCCCATCCTCCAGGCGAGGGCGGGGGGGGGCAAACCAACCTCATTTCCTGCTCGGCTGCTTCACAAATGGCTCCTGGAAGCTGAGCACAGACTGAGGATGGAGACGCCCTGATGGTCGTAATCGCCGTGTGATGAGAGCGGGCAAAGGTCCAGACTCTCTCTCTGCCTCCCCCACCCCCTCCCTCACCCCTCACCCCCCTGCTGGGCTGAAAAACAGCTATTAATACAGAACAAGAATCAGGCCTCTGAAACACTGAGTCAACCCAAACACGTCTCTTTGTCTCATTTGTGTGCGAGTGTTTGAACTCTGATCCTCTCTAACTCTGACTGCTCATGTCCTTTTGTGTTTCTGAGGCTCTTTACGGGTAATTTAACATCATTTCCTCACACAACAGCTCAGAGAGAAAGCTCACACCCTGTGTTTGCAGCTCTGTGAATCTACAAACAGAGTTTTTAACCTCTTTACAACAGAAACTAGAAGAGAAAATTCAGAGAAAAAGGTTTGAACTTGTTCTTCCTCCTTATTTCAGTCTCTGCACTGCAAAAACTGAAATCTAAGCAAGTTTTCTGTCTTATTTGTAGTAAAAATTGTCTTATTGTTCTTAATTTGAGTCACATTCACCAGACCAGGTCATAAAAATGTCTTACTTCAAGTTTTTTAAAGACAAAAATGAGGTGTAAATTGCTTGTAACAAGTCAAAAAAATCAGCCAATGGGATAAGACGAATTCACCCGGGAAGTGTCTTGAAATTAGAAAGATGTCTTAAAACAAGAATCTTTTATCTTATCCCATTGGCAGATTTTGTTAACTTGTTACAAGCAATTGATGCCTCATTTTTGTCTTAAAAAACTTGAAATAAGACATTTTTATGACTTTGTCTAGTAAATGTGGCTCAAATCAAGAATAGTCAGACACATTTGACTAAAAATGAGACAGACTGACTCGCTTAGATTTCAGTTTTTACAGTGTGCCTGAAACACTTTGTTTGAGCTACCGTCTCTTTAAGGCTCCACACTCCACAAACCCCCTTCACTCTGATTGGATGGCTCTCTGGAGGCCTGTAAACATAACAAGAAGTCTAATGAAGTCTGCATTTCTTTTGTATTTTAGGTCGAAATGATAAATCTTTAATATCAAAGTCAAACAATGTGACGCTGAAACGTTTTATTTTGGAAATCTACAGTTTTTTAAAGGCATTTCTCAGAAACATGAATATGTAGAGTTTTGAAGACCCCACTTTAAAACTCTTTCTTAAAGTTTTAAAGTGTGGTTATAGAGCAGCTGTGTGCTGAGTTTTCCCTCTTTAGTCTGATACTGTAACAAACTGTGGATAAAAACCAAACGTGTGTCTCAGCCAGATGTGTGTTACATAATCACTTAATGAGCTTAATTTCCTGACAGGTAACCTACATCCTGCTCTGCTGGACGCACAGATCCTCTCCTCACAGATCAGCCGCTGACAAAAATCCTCCTCCACCGCTGAGAAACCTCCGCCGACCAAACACGTGACAGAAAAACTTTTAAATAGAAATAAAGTGGAGAGACTTTTCACACAGGCAGATGAAGCTCTCCTCTCTGATCGACACAAAACTGGCTTCAGTCTCAGGCCGAACCATTTTAGAAAAAGATCTAATTGTGATTTTTCTGGCAGATATTACGATCTCAGGTCAATTTACAATTTTATTTAAATCAAGCTTTAGTGAAGTTTTCCCAATGTCCGGCAGAGAATTACATCAAAACATCAAAACATCAAAAGTTTTTACTGTAATACAAGGATGAAAATGAAGGTTTGAATTATTTTTAACTTTTAGATATAAAGGTCAGACAAAAGACAAAATTCTGAGAAAAAAAGTCAATATTTTGAGATAAAAAAAATCTAAATTTAATATAATCAATCCAACATTATGTGAAAAAAGTCTAAACTTTCACATTAAGGGTCAAAATTTTAAGATAAAGGCAAATGTCTTACATAAAAAGTCAAAATTTTCAGATTAAGCATCAAAATTTTGAAATAAAGGCAACATTTGAGAAAAAAAGCAGAAATTTTGATATAAAAAGTCAAAATTCTAAGATTTAAATCAAAACTATATGAACTAAAGACAACATTAATAGATAAAAGGCTAAACTGAAAGTAAGAATTGTTTCTAACGTTTAAATAAAAGGACAAGATTTAGACTGCAAAAGTGGAAATTTTGAGAAAAAAAGACAAAATTCTGAGAAAAAAAGTCAAAATTTTAGGGTAAGAGTCCAAATTTTAAGAAATCAATTTAACATTATGTGAAAAAAGTCTAAACTTTCACATTTAAAGTCAAAGTTTTAAGATAAAGGCAAATGTCTTCGATAAAAAGTCAAAATTTTCAGATAAAACATCAACATTTTGAAATAAACGTAGAAATTTTGATATGAAAAGTCAAAATTTTAAGTCAAAATTATGAGAAATAAAGACAACATGATTAAATAAAAGGCAAATTTTAAGAAAAAAAAAAGATTTTGAGATGAATAGTCAAATTTCTGACCTTGAAACACAATTCTGTCTATTTCTAAACTGGACTTTTTTAATTGTATTTTTTAGTTATAAAGACTGAAAAACAAAAATGGTTATCTTTGACCTTCACATTTTAAAAACGATATAATGCAAAACGTCCTGAACTGTGTTAAGTGAGAAAAGATCAAATACGAAACAGTTTAGTAAAGACTAAGTTCAAAAAGTGATTTAAAAAAATTCAATAATGCCAAAGACATAAAAGGATCTTTCCCATGAGTCTAACACTGAAAGGACGTGTGTGTAAAACAAGTGAAAACAGATCCTGGGTCAGTCAGGAGCAGAAAAACCACAGCTTTGGCCAAAACATGATCACGATGTCTGAAATCTCAATCAGAAAATGATAAATTGTTCAGCCCTAACTGAAACCATCACAGCTTTATCTGTCCTGATTCTTCGTTAAAGTAAAAACGTGTAAATGTGCGGCTGGTTTGTAAATGTGCGGCTGGTTTGTTGGTGAAGCTGCAGAGGGAACATGAAGCCTGAAGGACGAGCAGCAGCTCATGAAGGTTGATCCACTGATTGATTAACAGACTCTCTCTCTGCCTGTGTGCTCGCTCGATGGGAATCAATACGAGCCTCATATCTCTGCCTCCATCATCACTGCCTCCACCATGACTGCCTCCATCATCGCCCCCTCCATCATCGACGGCCCGTGGTGTGTGTCCTGCTCTGAGCTGCAGCTCCATTAAAGGGTTAATGTGGGTCTAAAGGCCCAAACTGTGGATCAAACCTGCTTTATTTCCCTCATTGATCCAGTTTAGTATTTGCAGGTCTCAGGAGGAAACTCTAAGTGACTAATCATCCCGTTATTCCTCCTCTTTGTGCTCGTCTGCCTGTTCTCAGAGTCACACGTGTGTCATTGTCCTTCCTCCTCTGTGCGGATCACACGGTCACGCTCCGCAGAAAAGTGTCGGACACAATCAGGAGGAATCACTTCAAGGAGATTTAAGGGGAGATGCGGTGATTGTTGATCCCTCTGTGATGCAGATCAGACCCCGGCCCGGGTCTGCGGCGCCGCTGCTTTGAATACGGCGGCTGATGAGGCTATTGTGGTCACAGATACGTGGCGTGAATGCCTGACGGGCCCGTGGCTGCCGTCAATGACTGGCTGCCATTGTGGCGAGGCGGCGGGCCGTGACTCCCCCAGCTGGAGCTGACAGCACATTATGAGCCTCTTAAATGAGTATTGGGATTGTGCAGTTGATAAAAAGATCATTAGGAGATCATCGGTGCAGCCGCTGACATGAAGCATGGAGCTGCGTTTACATCCCAGCATCCTTTTCTTCTGCTCAGCTGACCACAGAAACCTCTGCACACGCAGGAGCAGGGCCTGAGGTTAATACACGGGTTCATTTTAGAGAGAGGAGAGACAGGAATGACATCTCCTCATTTAAATAAAATAAATAACATTAGGACATTTAGTTTCTTGAATAAAAGCTGAACTGGCAGCTCTTTTTCCCACGTACGTAGCCGGCTGTTACCTTGACAACACGTCCGCGCAGGCGCCGCAGCGTTTGTCACGAGCTCAGGTACAAACACGTGAACATGGACGGTAAGAAAAGGAAGAGCCAAAAAAAAAAAATCATTTACAGTCATGAACCACCGCAACTTTTTACAAAAATGAAAAAGAAACAGGTTAGGCATACGGTGGCCCTGAAGTTCAAATCACAATGGCAAAGCAGAAAACACAAACACCACCCAAGTTTATGAAATGTGTGGAATAATATGAATTTCTTCACAATTTTACAATCAAACCTGTCATTTAAATGTGTATATTCTTCTTTTTTTTGTACAAATGTTTCTTATGTTTCTAGTTTTATCTAATCTCTGTTTTTTTTATATAGTTGATATTTAATGTTTATTCACACTTGTTTTGTGCAGAGAGAGCAAAGTTATAACTAAAGTTAAATTCCTTGTTTGTTTCTTAAAGACACTTGGCAATAATTCTGATTCTTAATTATAACATAAGGATGATTTAAATAACAGTCTGATGCTGATGCACAATAAAACCTGTGTTGTAATAATTTAAACTAAATAAGGCATAATTTTTTTATTTGGCTGGTAGAAAATATTATTGTCCAGTAAATGTTCAGAGGTCACCGGCCAATTACAGATGAGGTAAAAAGTTAATTTTCCGCCCTGCTCAGGAGTCTCTTATTGTGAAATAAAAGTCTGTATCCTCGTCCTTTCCTGTCTCCAGCCTCTCACCTTGTTCACAGGTGCAGGTGAAGTCAGGAAACAGGAAGGTCTGATGTGGAAACGCTGGCTGGTTGTGACGGAGGTGAATTAGTGGCAGGTTGTGAGTAAGAGCTGGTGTATTTATAGCAGCCTTTGATGTACAAGTGTTCAATTTCCATAATCTCTGTTCTTTAAACGCAGCTTCTCTCAGATGCTTTGTCAAAGCCGCCCCTCGCTGCTGCACAGAATAAATTCACCTGTTTGTGGAGAAATAAACTCATTTCATGATAAACCGGCAGGAGCATGTTTTTAATTAAACACTGGAAAGTGTAGGAGGTTAAAAACAGGATGAAAAAACTGAATTTGAGAAGAAAATCTCTTAAAACTAGTCAAAGTATCTGTCCACACTGCAAAAACTGAAATCTAAGCAAGTCATTCTGTCTTATTTTTAGTAAAATTTGTCTTATTGTTCTTAATTTGAGCCACATTCATCAGACCAGGTCATAAAAATGTCTTATTCTAAGTTTTTTAAAGACAAAAATGAGGCATCAATTGCTTGTAACAGGTAAAAAAAAAAAAACTGCCGATGGGATAAGATAAAAGATTCTTGTTTTAAGACATCTTTCTAATTTCAAGTAACTTCTGACTAAACTGACAGACTAAAGAGGGAAAACTCAGCACACAGCTTCTCTATTATCCCACTTTAAAACTTCAAAAAAGAGTTTTAAAGTGGAGTTATAGATCGGCCGTAGATCTTCAAAACTCTACATATTCATGTTTCTGAGAAATGCCTTTAAAAAACTGTAGATTTCCAAAATAAAACGTTTCAGTGTCACATTGTTTGACTTTGATAATAAAGATTTATCATTTTGACTTAAAATGCAAAGGAAATGCAGACTTCATTAGACTTCTTGTTATGTTTACAGGCCTCCAGAGAGCCATCCAATCAGAGTGAAGGGGGTTTGTGGAGTGTGGAGCCTTAAAGAAACAGTAGCTCAAACAAAGTGTTTCAGGCACACTGTAAAAACTGAAACCTAATCAAGTGTAAGACAGAATAAAAATCAGTTTACACAGAATAATAAGAACTAAACTCGGTGTAAATGATCTGTTCCAGTATTTTTACAGAGTAAAGTTCAAAAAATTTCTGTTTTTACTCCGTAGTTAACGAACATTGTTCATTTTTTTTTAGACGGTTACCCTATTCTATTTTCTAAGAACAAAATTCTGTAGAAAGATTATTCAACAAACTTCTAACTGACTAAACTGACGGACTAAAGAGGGAAAACTCAGCACACAGCTTCTCTATAATCCCACTTTAAAACTTAAAGAAAGAGTTTTAAAGTGGGGTTATAGATCGGCCATAGATCTTCAAAACTCTTCATATTCATGTTTCTGAGAAATGCCTTTAAAAAACTGTAGATTTCCAAAAAAAACGTTTCAGCGTCACATTGTTTGACTTTGATATTAAAGATTTATCATCTCGACCTAAAATACAAAGGAAATGCAGACTTCATTAGACTTCTTGTTATGTTTACAGGCCTCCAGAGAGCCATCCAATCAGAGTGAAGGGGGTTTGTGGAGTGTGGAGCCTTAAAGAAACAGTAGCTCAAACAAAGTGTTTCAGGCACACTGTAAAAACTGAAATCTAAACAAGTCATTCTGTCTTATTTTTAGTCAAATGTGTCTTATTATTCTTGATTTGAGCGTGTAAATGATCTGTTCCAGTATTTTTACAGAGTAAAGTTCAAAAAATTTCTGTTTTTACTCCGTAGTTAACGAACATTGTTCATTTTTTTTTAGACGGTTACCCTATTCTATTTTCTAAGAACAAAATTCTGTAGAAAGATTATTCAAGAAACTTCCCGGGTGAATTCGTCTTATCCCATTGGCTGATTTTTTTGACTAGTTACAAGCAATTTACACCTCATTTTTGTCTTACAAAACTTGAAATAAGACATTTTTATGACCTGGTCTGGTGAATGTGGCTCAAATTAAGAACAATAAGACAATTTTTACTATAAATAAGACAGAATGAGTTGCTTAGATTTCTGTTTTTGCAGTGCAGGCAGCAAGACAAAACTATTTGGTGAGAAATCCTGAAATAAGAGTTTTGAACGTAGAAATAAGCGAGCTGTGGGGAGTGGAGGAAAAGCTTATTTTTAGATCAAAATACACAGTAATAAGTGAAATATATTGAATATAATCAGAAAACTCCAGCTTATCTCTAAGAGAAGCGTAGAAAGAAAAAAGTTTGAGAAGTATGAGTTAAGATTGAATGTGGGGTTCAACAAGGTTCAGTTGTTGAACCCAAAACTTTTTAGTTCATGATATCAATTATATCAGTGATGTCTCAGATTTATTACAGATAGCTTAGTTGGCAGATTAATTTAATTTGTCAAGGGGATAATTTGGAAACATCTATTGAAAGCTTGAATCTTGGTTTGATGAAAACAAGTTATGGTCAAACTTGGGGGAAACTAACTTTATGGTTTTTGTAAATAAAAGGAAGGACAATGTTTCAGTTTCCATTAATGGAGTTGAAAAAAGTTCTGAGTTCAGATTTGTGGGAGTTAAAATGGATAAAAAGATGAGTAAGAAACGTCACATTAAAAAAGTATCATGACGGTTCATGAAACAGTTTTGGAGAAGAGTTTTTCTGAAGTGGATCCAGAAACATCCAAACCAATAAAGAGCGTCAGGAAGGAGGTGAACGACTCGTGTGTTTGTTCCAGCTCTGAGAAGAACCATCATCAGAGTTTATAACCTGAGTTTCCCCAGCACTGACTCATGACTCTGCCCCCCCCCCCTCTCTGGAGGAAGAGTTGTATAACGCGCTGATGCAAATGCCCTCTGCTCCTCATCAGCATTCACTTCTCTCACCAGGTTTTCAGAGCAAATATGTCAGTTTGTTTTCATCAGCCCTGAAGTTCTGCTGAAAGTTTCCTGACTTACTGAGACCGACAGAGTAAAATGATTCAGGGGGGTTGTGGGTTTTTTCAGCAGCTACTAATGAAAGAGAGCAGGTTCATGAGGGCGAGAGTAAATAAAGCAGAAACATGTGTGTGATCTGTGATAATAACTCACCTGTTGTTGCAGACGTTAGTTTCATCAGGAGGATGCAGACGTGTCTCAGGTCTGTTCCTCTGTTTCTCTCCTGTTAATGATAAAACAGCTGTAAGCAAATGAACCAGCTGATACCTCAAACACAGACTATCACCACAGCTCCTGTGTGAGTGTTGGGTTTCATGTTATCACGCTTTCAGCTGGAACCTCTTATCAAATCTCATGCAAACGGCTCAGTTTTATCCAACATTTCACCAAGTTTTGGATGAGGACATTTGTTTAACAGGTTGGAATTTAAACATCATTGTGCGTTATACTTGAGTTACATCCTAAGTACAGGTGAGCACTTTTACTTTACATATTAGAATATATTAATTTTTAAATGTTCTTGTCCTCTTTTCCCTCTTGTATGTGTCTGGTTTTACTTCATCTCTCTGTGCAGAACTTTGTGTTCAGCTGTAGTTGTTTTAAAATGCTGCAATAAATGAAATCTAAGCCAGTGTTAGTGTTTCATCTTTAGTTAAAAATTTTATATACTTGATATGAACCACATTTAACTTACGAGTCCAGAAACATCTTATTTCAAGATAAAAATCTGCCAATGAGGTTAGGAATATTTGCTTGTCAAGTGTCTTGAAATTAGATTATTTTTAACCACATTGGCAGATTTTTTAAATATCTTGAAATAAGACATAGTTTCTGGACCTGTCTTGTGAATTCGGCTCATATCAAGTCAAAACAGACATTTTTTTAACTGAAAAATAAGACAATTAATTGCTTTGATTTCAGTTTTTGCAGTGGAAGATCTTACAAGTAAAAAATTAAACTTGGCTTTTGTAGGTATAAGTGTTATTGGACGTACCTGACAATTTTCTTCCCCTGAATTTGGTTTAATGTTGTAATAAGATTAAAAAATGATGTGGACCATGTCCCTAAATGTGGGTTTGCAGGATGCAGAGTCTTGGGAGATTAAATTTATAGACTGTTCCTCTGGAGTATTTTTGAAGAATCTCCTCTAAACCCGACACAAAGTTTGACCTCACTTGTGTCTTTGGATGAATTTACTTCTATGGCCCTAAGGTGCTTACATACCAAAGTGATTTTTTAGGGCTAAACTTCACAACTGTAAGCATAATTCAAACATTCAGATGTGATGCAGAGGATCCAAACCACACAGAACACCTGCACCTGTCTCTACAGTCAGAGTTTTTCAAAGATCACCTCTTTTCTGAAACTCTGCATTAATTTCTGTGAGTCTGTAAAATGTGTGAGTGACATTGGTTTTTCCAGCAGAGGTCAGAGAGAAGAGACTCCTCAGAAAAGACCAGCTGCTGTAATCTGACAGAAACTCAGAAATAAGAGAAGAAGCAGAGAGAGCGAGGCTGTGGGATCATGCTGCAGAGACAGAGTGTGACATGAAATCACCATCATCATCTTTCCTCTGAGCTCTGACTCCAGCAGACAGAGAAAAACGATCATCCATCCAGACACTCACAGCTTCTCCCTCACGGCTGTTTCCAGCTCTGATCGCTGCTTAATGGACAGTGACTTTTTACTCATTTTCTTATTTCTCTTTATTTCCTGCAGATGTGAGTCAGAGGATTAAAGAGCAGCTGGTGCTGAGACACGTCAGGGAGCAGACACTAATGTTGGGCTGGTGTTTGAGTGATTTCACAGACCTGGTTGTTATCAGTGAAGGTTCAGAAACATACCGTAAAGATTTGACTTTCAGCTCCATCTCCTCTCCTTTTTTGGCGTCTGCTCGGTCCTGCGTCAGCGAGCAGATAACCAACAGGATTTGAAGGTGGGGCCGGGGTTTCTTCATGCTGTCAGCTTACGTTTTCCTCTGCGTCACTTCTCCTCTGAGCCCGAGTGATGCAGGCGTGGACGCCACTGTCACGAGTCTGCTGGTTTCAGGGGGAGGGAGGAAAAAAACAGAATTACACGTGCCGTTATGTACTCAAGCTTTTTTACATTCATCTGCTCTTGTGCAACTGGAAAAGAAAACTTGCACAGAAAGAAAAAGGAGAAACAAGTGACCAAGAGCAGGAAGAAACCAAAACAAAGATTTTGATGATCAGAGACAGATGTGATAATAACAACTATAATTAATAATAAAGCATATGGAAGCGTCTGTGTGTGATTAGTGTTTCCTTTCAATCCCCTGCAACTGTAACAGTTCACACAATAGAACAACATCCAAAGGTAAAACAAATAAAACATGGAAACAGTGCAGAAGCAGCATACATAGGAAATTATATGCTTTTTAAAACATATTCTGTAACATGGTACGGAGATACAATGGGATAAGAATAAAACTTTCTTGTACTAATACATCTTTCTGATTTTTTTGACTTGTTACAAGCAATTCACCTCATTTTTGTCTTTAAATAACTTGAAATAAGACATTTTTATGACCTGGTCTGGTGAATGTGGCTCAAATCAAGAAAAATAACACAATTTTAATTATAAATAAGACATAATGACTTGCCTGTGTAGCATGTGCTCACTAATTTCAGTATCTTAAGGGCGAACACACTCAAAGCAATATGTTATTTATTAATGGGCTGGATCAGAAGATGTCGGTTCGACTCTAGGAGTGGAGGGAAAAGAGACTGGGATATAAACTGCGTTTAAATGGTATCGTGTATTGAAAATATATGCATAACAAACACAAACAAAAGGAATGGCCATTCAGAAAAATAGAAAAACAATCTCAAATTCAAACAAAATTTCATGATCAATAAATTCAATATACTCAAATAATGCAATAAATCAATTTTCTCAATAAGTTCAGTTTTTTCAATGATAACTTCAGTATTTACAACAAGTTCAGTTTTTGCAGAGCTCAATTGTAATTTTAGGTTTAGATAACTCTTTAGAACAGTGTTTCCCAACCTGTGGTCCATGGCCCCCTGGTGGGCCGCAGATGTATTGCAAGTGGGCCGCCAAATCATTTCCAAAACAGTCTGAAATTTAATAATGGGTCATTGTATAAAGATACAAATATACAGAATAATGTTTAAAATGTAAAAACACAAAGGATATCAAACATGTTCAAACATTTGTATAGGAGAAAAGTCCTTTAAGAAGGCATGTTAAAGCCAAACATGTAACATGACCCCAAATTTCAAAGGTCTGAAGTGTAATTAAAAATGCAATGAAACACGAAATGTAATAAAACAAATGTTGTATAATCTAAAAATGTAATCACTATCCCATATCTTAACCAGTTCTTACAGAATCAGTACTTCCAGGGTCAGATGTGGGCTGCGAAAATTTTTGAGACTTAAAAATGGGCCCTGAATTGGAAAAGGTTGGGAACCGCTGATCTAGCGTATCTTTTTTTTTGCCACTGAAAACAAACATGACATATTTATGTTTGTGTATGTATTTAGTACATTGACCCTGATACGACAGCATCACTCTATGAGGCGTCTGTTTCTTTTTATGTCTATATGTGGACCAATCTGTGCGATTATTTATTTCCAGGCCGAAGACTGAAAAGTGTAAAAGTTGAACATTGAAAATGGAAAAAGAGAATTTTAAGGCCTTTCCTTGAAAACTAGAATTTGAGACAGATAATGTAATCTTTTAATAAAACAGGGTCATTAAAAACTTGAGGTTAATAACAAAGTCATTACCTTTATCTCTTTTTACCGGGATTAAAACACAAAAAATCTTTATCTCACTTGTCTTTCATCTACCTGAGTTTGGAGAGTCCCGGACGTCGTTTGTCGGTAAGTAGTAGAGGTCGAGACGGGGGGGGGGGAGCTCCGAGACGACAGTCAGACTCCTGTGTTTGGTTTTCACAGAAACTGCCTGAGAACAGAGAAATGCACACGGTGTTACAGACGTCAGAGCAGAGAAACAGACTCGTGCAGAGAAATCAGTGTCTTTTATTCTGCAGAAAGCCTGTTTCTGTGTGTGTGTGAGAGAGGGGGGGGGGGGGTCTGCTCCATGTGTTTGTGCAGCCATCTTATCTCCCCAGGAATAAAATCAGGCTTGAGGCAATCAGGGCTGCAGCAGCATGTCGTCCCCTCCCTCCCTCTCTTCCTCCCTCCATCCCTGCGGCCCCACAGGCTCCTGAAGAGGCCGACGATCTCGAAGGGGGGGGGTGAGGATGCTTCGGTTTATAGTGCCCTGTTCGCTGGATTCCCTTAGAATAAATTACCCCCCCTCCCTCCTCCTGCTTTAAGCTCTTATCCAACAGCCTGCAGTCAGTTCTTATCAGCAGCAACCAGATGGAGAAGCAACCGGCAACCAGCAATACCTCAAGACTTGTTGACGGAGCAGAGACGCTGTCGTCGTGAAAAGCTTCAGATTAACATCTCTGCTCTTTTTCCAGCTCTATAATTAACGAGAAGTCTCATTAATGTTCATTATATCATTGGCTGGATTATGTGTGAGTGTGGAGGGTTTACAGAGACGGAGGGGACAGAAGAAAAACTGACATGAGAACAAGGATTTTGTCTGCTGTGGGTTGTTAAAGCTGTTTTTCCATCCATTCAGCAAATTTATACACAGTCACGTCAGAGAGGGAGAAGAAATGTTTCTACACGTGGGTCAATGACGTCCCCTTTTTTTGTGTCTGAGTGTGATATTTCCTTCCATCATGAATTGAGTATTTCATCACATGTATTTCTTTATTCTATGAAACCTGTGTTATTTGAACACATCTTTAAACTATTAAAATATAACATGTTTTTTTGTGTTTTGGTTCCTCAAACCCCCAAAATGTCAGGTGGTGCAACCGTCCTGACAAGAATCCACAGTAATTAAACTCTAAAAATTGAATG